>JADRCD010169093.1:0-10165 GCA_019843815.1 Montemys delectorum | reverse complement strand
CCCTGCAGCCAGCAGCTGCTGTTCTTGCTAGACCACTGGCTATGAGTGTTGCCCAAATGGGCCTTCAGGGTCAGGCCCAGAGAGCCCTATGCTGGGCCACAGAGCTCAGCAGTGAGTAGGCTGTGCCTCTGGCTAAGCTGCCCATTCCTCTCAAAGCCTCGGCTTTCTCCTCTGAAGGAGACATGCTGGACACCGAGCAAGACCTCAAGTCCAGACTGGGGCTGGTCGGGCGCTTCTTGGAGTGCCTCATTGTGGATGAGTCGTAGGTAGATATGCCACAAGGAAGAACTGGCTTACACTCGGAGGGGTGGACTCTCTTCGCAGTATTTCAGATGGGTCCACATATCCCCCAAGCCTGGTTCTGCCATGTGTCCTAAGCTGGGTGCTACTGACTCTGGGATGAGGCAGACTCAAGCTTTCTCCAGAGGAGTTCCCTGTTGCAGGTTGGTGGGGAGACAGAAGGGAAACTGACAGCCCCTGGGAAGAGTTTCAAGAGGAGGGGATAAGAAGGCAGGTTCTGAGAGCAGGGTAAGAGGAAAGAGGGGGAGGGGCTTACTGTGGTAAGGACAGGTAGGTGCCCAGAGTGCATCCAGGAGGCCTCCATCAGAGTAAGGGGGAGTGGGCACCATCTTACAGCAACGGGAGTTATTCATGGGCATCTACCTACTCAGAAGAGTTATGAGAAGACACTCTGAAAGTTCGAGGGCAGAAGCTATGGAGTCCAGGATACAATGCACCGTGCAACAAGCTTCACCATGTGCTCTTGCTGACAGTGTGCCGGAGTCCCCCTGAGGGATGCCTGGCAGAGAAAGGCCCCACTAGATGTGCCCTGGCCCTGCCTCATGTGGACATACCTGGGAGGAGCTCCTGGCTCAGGGTTTGGCTGCCCTTCCCTCTGCTGGCCGGCAAAGGTGTGGATGCTTGGAGTTGCTGTAGTGCCAGACATTCGGACAGGACGTCGGCCTCTGGATCGGCACCTGTGTGCAGCTGGGAAGCAAAAGGTGAGGAAGTGTGAGTGTCAGGCCACCTGCCCACAGGCACCCATTGCTTCATGGGGACAAGGCCGCAGCCCTAGGCAGGACCTTCTTTGCTACACTGGTTTCCTCATGGGGAAAGTGGGCTAGCAGACACTCTAAGGGCTTCCGAGAAGAGATGCCAGCACGGGAGTTGACATGCCAAGGACTTTACTAGATGCTGCTCCTAGGAGGAAGCTATGGCAGAAAGACTGGGCATACCTTTAGCCCACTGAGCTAGGTTAGAAGGGAGGGGAGCGTCCCAGGCTTGAGTCAGGGTCCTGTGTCTCTTGGGAAAGGTCTCCTTGTAGTCTCTGAGGGATCAGCTTTAGAGGTGTGATCTCAGCATCACCTGGGAGGGATGGTCAAGTGCAACTAAGGGACCTTTGCAGCTCCTGTCAGGGCAACCTGTGGTGGTAGGAGTGATGTTGCTTAGCAACTGTCCCATCACCCCTCTCTCCATCCATCCTCCCTGTGACTATGAGGGACAATGGAAAGAATCCAGGGTTGGCCCCCAGCTCCATGCCACCTTTTTTTCCTTGTGTGTCAGAAGATAAATAACTGCTCTGGGTCTCGTGCCTTGCCTGTATTATGGAGCGGTGACTGCCTCTACCATTGTAGCCATGGCTGGTAGTGAGGCGATGATTGAGAAGATGGTCTGTGAAGCACTGTGGGTAGTGTTGGCTGGGCTCCAGCCGCATGACTCCCACAGGGTCACAGTACTGGCCTAGTGGATTGCTGTGTGGACTGGAGCTGTCTGGCTAGCAGCGAAGCTTGGCTGGAATGATCTGGTCAAGGACATCTAGGACACCAGGAGCATCTATACTTCTCTAGGTGGAGCTAAGACAGACAGGAGTAAGGCTTTCAAGACATGGGGTGACAAGAGGACAGGCACCTGCATGGGAACTGACCCTTCTCCAGGGGCATCCCAAAGCTTAGAGTCAAAAGTCAAGGCTCTGTCCAAATGCTCACTTTACCAGGTCAAAACAGGTGCTGAGGAGGCCAGAGCCTTGCCCGTGTTCTTGGGTCTCTGAGAGTCAGGCCCGAGGGGCTTGCCACCTTCCCAGGTGGAGGGCTGACGAGGTGGGGAAGGCGTGCTAGCCTCGAGCTGGGCTCTCAGCGCCTGACCCAGCAGCTGTTTTCCATGTAAATGAAGTTTCTGGCAAAAGAGGGCCAAGGCATGTTCTTGCAGACCGCAATGTCGATTGGATTAGGAACAGCAGGAGAGGAGAATTAAGGAAGAAAAGCATTTCTAATTCTCTCCAAAATGCAGCAGGGCTGCCAAGGGCTTGTCATAATACAAGGGTCGCCTTACCCAGAGAGATCCATCATCCCCGATGGCTCTAATGGATGCTTGTTGTTGGGAAGTTTGCAGATCTGCAGCCCAGGTCCCTGGGGGGCTCAATGTGAGCCAAGCATGGGCCTGGGAAAACCAGGGCAGGATTCTGGTCCTTAGGCACCAGTGTGCTGAGGACAGCAGCCTCCCTGGCACCTAGTTCCAGCCTACGGAAGCCCTAGCCATCCCTTGCTGCCCTGAGGCCCCTCTGCAGAGGGCAGGGTCAGGATCTGACAGCCCAGCTGTCTGTCCTGGGCTGTGTGACTGAGCTACTTCATTAACACCCTGGGACTCAATTCTCATGTCTCTGAAACGGACCTAAGCAAGGGTCCACTTGCAGGTTGACAGCTACAGCACATACACTGAGTTGAAGAGCCACTGGGTTAGTGGCTTGTCCACCATCAGTATGTCCCCTAGGGTCCCAATGACCCCTAGCCTAGGTTTCAGTGAATTAAGGATGACATTTGCACCAGCAAGCTGTATGCACTGACTCCACCCCCCCCCGCTCCGTTTTTTTTTTTTTTTCATTTTTTTTTTGGTTTTTTCGAGACAGGGTTTCTCTGGGTAGCCCTTGCTGTCCTGGAACTCACTCTGTAGACCAGGCTGGCTTCGAACTCAGAAATCTACCTGTCTCTGCCTCCCAAGTGCTGGGATTAAAGGCATGCGCCACCTTTCTGCTCTACCTTTCAAATGGGTCCCCAGTGCTTCCGGGATGGAGACCCCTGGCCCTGCGATCCTATCCATCTCTATCTGGGTTGGTGCGCTCCCAGTGCCATCTCTATCTGCGCGTTCATGGGACAGAAGTCGTCCACTCCCCCTGTCTGCATACAGCTTTGCCGTTTTATTTTCTGCAGTGTCCATGGTCACGTGCGTTGTCCACAGTGCTCACTGCTCACATTGCTTAATGAAGTGAACGGGCTCACCCTCCTCATGTCTTCCACCTTGTTGGTGGTCTCAGTTTGTTTCTCGCCTGTCCCTTCACTCTCACAGCCTCTGATACTTGAGCAAACTCGACTCTCAGGAACCCTGGACACTGAGTGCCACAGTCCAGGATGCTCTGCCGTTGCTCCAAGGTTGCTGGCCTGCCTTACTTTATGAACTGGAGGCCCCGGCAGCTTATTACTGGCTTTCTCAGGCAAAACATTCTCCTAGGTTTTTGGTCCTGGTGAAATGCACCACCATCCGATGTGTCTCCTGGAGTCCTGATGCCCACCCCGGACCCCCCAGCCCAGGTCTCCATCGTTTTCTCCCGGGGCATTCCCACTTGTTCCCTTGCTCCCAGGGCAGAGCTCTTGCTTTCCATTTCACTTTAACACGCCCTTTCTCCACACTGCCCCAAAGGTATCTCAAGACCACGTCCTTTTGTTTTGTTTTGTTTTGGTCTCAAGATGGCATTTAATGTCCTTGGGACACAACTCAAACCTCAGGGAGGGCATCCAGCATGTGCGACTGCCCATCTATGTATAGCACGCACTGGTTCTGCATGTGCCGTGGTCATTCCAGGCACACACTTCTTACCTGACTCAGCTGCCCGTACTCCAAGGGCATGGCAGTCCCCACCCTTTCCATGTTTGTGAATCTGTGTCCTGCTACTCAGACAGCAACCGAGGAGCAGGAAACACAGGCATAAGGGCCACCAAGCTAGCTGTGGAAGACTCTGCGGGTGGGACCAGAGGGTCATACCCTATTCTTCACAGTTCCTGGTGCTTTTCCTGGGACCTTTCTGTTCTCATACGGATGAGCCGAGGTCCCTTATCTGTGCCAGAGATGACCTCCCTGCTGTCATTATCTCACGGCAAGGAGTCTCCTCTTGTCTGCCTCGCATCACTGGAAATGGGTACCATGTCTTGTGTTTTATACCTGCGATGCCTAGCCCAGGGCTGGGTATCAGTGCCATGGCTAAGGGTGCCAGTCTGTTGGTGGGTAAATGTCTATCAACTTGGGGTGATAGGGGAATGGTTATGGGCTAGTATACTGGGTGGGAGGCAGACACGAGCAGACAGAAGAGCAGTGGGCATTTACCTGTATGTAGAGAGTGCTGTGCACACAGACATGAGATACTTGGACAAGTGGCTGGGATTAGAGCTTTCCGCAGAGATGGGACTGGGCTTGTGGCCACCTACCTTCTTACGCACCTGCTGCTCTTTGGCTGAGTGGGCCTTCACGTGCTTGCGGAGGGAGCTGGGGTCCGTGTAGCGCTTGGAGCAGCCAGGGATCTGACAAGCATATGGCTTCTGTAACATCAGAAGGGAATGAGGGAGATGTAAGCGACCACGGCTGAAGGTGAAGGTCCCTTATGTGGTTTGCCGTGGGGAGGGTGAGTAGGTGAGGGGCAGGCTGCAGTCTGAAGGCTGCAGATAAGGGGAGGCCACCTGGTCTGGGGGAGGAGAGTGACAGGTCCCCATTCTGCCACCATGTTAGCAGTCCAGGCCAGTTGCTTCCTGTCTGCAAAGGGGCACTGGCTGAACCTATAGGTCTTTCTAGCTCACACTGGCTGTGAGGAAAATGCCACCATAGCACAGCTGCACCGATGCAGTATGTGGATCAGGGGTACACAAGAGGTTGTCCTGGGCAGGAGAATGAAGAGAGGAAGAGGGAATGTCCCAGGGCCAGCCTGGATGACTGCTGTTAGGCAGGTCCAAGTGATATGAGCCACAGCAAGCAAGGTCTTCCTTCCAATAACTGGGGGGATGGAAGAAACTAACCTCAAAGGGCACAAGCTGGAGTCCGGGGGCGAAGGCTGTGCTGTCTGCACGGGCCCAACCCATTTCCTATGACCATTCCCACTGTCCTAGAAGACCGACAGGGGTCTCCAAGCCAGCCCCTTGCTTCTGTTTAAGACTCCTGCCTCAGGTTTTCCCATCTCCCAGACCCTAATCTCCTTCCATGCAAAGTCCCAGAGCACTTGCCACAGTGTAGCCATGGTCCTGCTTCTGTACACCCCTCCACAGACCTCTGATAGTCAGGATCTGGGTCAGCTCTGGCACGGACTGGGATTCCCTCCTACCATTGTCCTCCTTCATATCCCACAATGCTGCTCCTACCCCACCCAACCCACATCACCTCCTCTTGACCCTTGTTCAGATCCTGTCTTCTGGATTGACCTGAGATTCCCACAGGCCACGCTGTCCCTCTGCGGTACCAGTGAGGGACCCATCTAATCCTGCCCAGGTCCCAGAAGACCAGCGAAGGGCAACTCATGGTCCTACATGCATCTCACAGCTCAGGGTCTTTCAGTATTTGGCCCTCCCAGATACTATTGAGGCATGGACTTCACAGGGCTTCCTATTTGAAGCACACTGAGTGCCTTCATAACCCTCAGGACTGCCTCCTGGGACTGCAGAGGATGGAAGTCTGTGGTCGCACGTGCACGCGCATGTGTGGACGTGCAGTGTGTGTGTGTTTAGGAAATGTACCTCTCAGAGTAAGCCCCAGGGACTGTCATGTCCAGTCACACACACCAAATGGAGCCACCCAGGAGCCTCAAGGCAATTCTGCCCCTGCCAGAGGCAGGAACGCTGGGAGAGGCACCCACTGTCCAGGTGGGGAGAAGCAGAAAGAGATGACCATAACCATACCTTGGAGCTGCCACGAAGATTGCCAGGTTAAAGAATGGAGAACAACAAAAAGAGAGAGAGAGTGGTGAGAAGCTGACTAGGCCAACAGGAAGGTAGGGGAGGGAGGGGGAGGGAGAGGGAGGCCTGCCTGAGACTACCCACCACCTGCTTCAGTATTCAAGTCCCGCACACTCACACAGCCCCTCACATGAGACCCAATGTCCACTAACACACTCCCTCCCTTCCCCCCCCCCCCCCGTGGAACCTTACCCAACCCCAGAACACTCTCTCCCATGAGCCCTGCCCTGCCCCTGAGCTGGTTGGCCCTAGGCCTTATCCCTTGGGAATGCTGATACAAATCCACACGCTTTCGTCAAAAAAACAAACAGCTCTGTGTGGCAGGCACACTCGCTTGGAAACAGAGCAGCAAGGCCCATCTTGGTGTTTGTTTTTCCAGGGCTTGATGTGTATCGAACATTCCTCCGGCCTAGCTCCCTTGAGCCCTCAGGAAACCCCGTGGCTATCCCAAGCTACCAGCCAAACCCTAGGCCCGGAATCCCCATACAAGCTCTAAGGCTGGGGCTGTGTTATTCCCATCAACAAGGCTACTCTGCCTTATCTGTACGGAGCTCTGTGAGCTGGACATGGAAGACATTCTGTCTCTGAAGGCTTCCTGGGCACAGCACAGCTGAGCACTGGCCACTCAGGGTTCCCTCTGAGTCCCACACCCACCCATGAGAACTGCCCCAGTTCAGAAGATGTCATAGCCAGCAGGTGTGTGTGCCTCCACTGTTAGGGGACTACCTTCCCACAGAGCCTCCAAACAGTTCAATCAAATAAACAGAGGCCCCATCCTGCTGACTGGAACAGTGGAAACCAAGGCCCACACTAGAACAGTGGCTGCCAGGGCCAGTCCCACACTGGTGTGGCTGACGTAACAGACTAGGGTAGAGAGGGCTACCTGGTTTGCATGCAGGCCTCTTATTGGTCACCTCAGCTATATACCCTCTATTCTTACCACTGAGAAAACTGGTGTACAGGAGGTAAGGGGGGGGGGGGGGAGTCTCATCCAAGCTTTCTGACAAGTGGCAGAGCCAAAATCAGAGAACTGCCTCCCTGCCATGGGGCCCTGTGCTCTCTGATGCCAGGAAGAGCTGGGACTGAGGCTGGGTCCCTGTGTGTGAGCCTGACCCGCTGCTGATTTGAGGGGTGCAGGCTAGGACATGGTCTAACAACCAAGAACTGCCCATGCTGTCTGGGCAAAGAGCTGGGTATGAGTGGGGTTTGGGGCCCCCAGACCTGTCAGAGACTTCTTAGATAGATGAAGGCCTAGAGTAACCTTGTGGGCTTGTGTGAACCTAACCTGGCCTAGCCCTCAGGGCTGGGAAATACCGTAAGGGTAGGAATGAGAAAGGAACGTGAAACTAGAGAGGCCATGGGGACATGTCCCAGGCCTGGACAGAAGTTCACTGTTGGATGTTTTGTGACTTCAAGACAAATCTAGGGGTGCAGCAGTAATAAGTTGCATCTCTCAAGGGCAAGTGCGTGCCAAGGACCCCAAGGCTGAGGTGACCAAGAGGAGGGGCTCAGAAGAGCCACAGATCACTTTAGGTCTCAAGCCACTGACAGTGTAGTCTCTAAAAAGAGCGAAGTTGAGTTTGAGTTGGGGACAAGGACTATTCCTTGTCATTCTGCCCCTTCTGCTTAGAGACAGCCCTTCAAGCTTTTCCAGCAAAGAAGCCCTGTGCTTGGAGTCAGATAACTATGCATCTTGCCTGCCACTAACACAGAAATAATCTGATTTGGGTCTCAGCTTCGCCTGAACTGGGGCAGGTGTGTGACACTATGGGGCTGGAAAAGAGAGGGGGCACAGTCCAGAGTCTGGCCTGGGCTCCAAAGTTTCCTGTGATTTTTTTTTTTCCCCTCTCACTTTTTGATTTCTACTGCTTTACGGCTTCCAATTTGCACAAACAGGTCAGTTAGTCTCTCGGGCCCCTACTCCCTCATCCGTGTACTGGATGGGACAGGTTTATCTATGGAGTGGAGCCTAGCCCCGTCCCAACCCCCCAAGCATATGCAGCACAGCAGAGAACTGCTCTGAAGTCCAAACGTGGGTTCTTCCGGTAGACTCCAGCCTTGTACTGCACACAGGGTTGGGGTCCCCCCAAGACACATGCCACTTTCCCTGGGAGACTGGCATGAAGACCGAGTCTGTCACCTCTGCCATAGTCAGCCATGCAATTGTGAACATGCACAGGCCCCCTAAGCCCACTTCTCTCCTGTGTCACATGGGTCAGGGACCTTGGTAGCAGTATGGGGACGTCCTGAAAGTACTGTGCTAACTGCTGATGTCCTTACTTGCACAGGGGAAGCGTGGAGCGACCTGGGACAGAGCTGTGGGTCTCTGCTACCTAGCATACAAGCAAAGGGCAGGGAGGTGGGAAGAGTCACAACACTGGATGGTCAGGCTGCTGTGGCAAGATGCTGGATCTCACGTGTTACTAACTACAGCTCCTTAAAAGAGAAAGATAGCCTTAGAGAGCCTATGTTGTTCCCAAGTGAGGAAGTGGCCTGCTCAGGATGTAGATGTAGCTGGCCTGCCAAAGAAAGTATGTGGGAGGGAGTGAGAGCACCCACTTTCCCATAAAGGCCCTGGGGCCAAGTAGGGCAATCTCAACTGGAGGCCCTTGTGAAACTTGGTCTGCCCATTTTACATCCTCACTGAGGACATATGGCCATACCCAAGTTATGTTTGCTACAACTGGAGGATGATGGGAAAAATCTATCTACTTAGTGGAAAGGGAGCCTAGTAATTATCCTACACTACAAAGAACATGCCCTACCCACTCCTGCCCTGTGTGACGCAGCCTGCAGGCCCAGGAAGAGACTCTGCCTGGAGAGCAGGGTCTGTGGGCAGTCCTGTTCTACCCCGGCCTCCTGGCCTCCAAATTCAGGCCTACCTACCGTGTCGAGGTGGGTGCGTTGGTGCTTGGCACGGTCGCTGGAGTTGCTGAAGGCCTTCTGGCAGCCTGGGTGCTGGCACAGGTACGGTTTCTCGCCTGTGTGGCTCCGCAGGTGGATCTTCAGGTTCTCCAGACGGGAAAAGGCTTTACTGCAGCCTTCGAACTGCAGGAGAGGCTGATGAGGGGTGCCCTCAGCCCCGAGGGCCCACCCACCTAGAAACAGTGCCTCTTCGTATGCCTGGCCCATCCCAAACTACCTGCTGTCCTCCCTAAGCCTCTGGGAACATTGTCCCTGAGAAGTGTTCAGCCAGACTTAGAAACTGCTAGAGTGGGGCAAGATGACCCCTCTGCTTTTGACCTTGGGAGTAACAACCCATACAGGTGCCAGTTGTGCACCCTAAGTTAGCAACTCCAAGGCAAGCCATGTCTGAGCATCGAACCCCAGAAAGTGGGAGCCCAGCCTAGACTGGACGGGCTCCATCCCTGAGAGGCTCTGGGGTGCCGTGAGCCCTTGATGTATCTGTACCTCTCCAAAGGTGAGGCTGTGGCTCTCCATCAGGGAGGTACAAGGTGGGCAATGAATGGCAAAGGGCGCCATCCTTGATAACTGTTGTGAGACTGGTCAGTAACCACACATGTACACTGAAGTGTCGCAGGGTCACATGTCACTTAGCTGTCCTATGCCCACCATCTGGTAGGCTGCTTGCTAGGCACTGGACAAGTAGACACAGTATGGCTGTTAGGTTCCTGGCAGTGAGTGTGTGAAGAAATGAGTCATACAGAGGACAGGAATAAGAGTATGTGGCCTCTGCCCACCCTTCCCATCCTCCATGGCCTCAACTCTGTGTCCCCACAGCCTCTGCTGAGCCTGGACCTCTCTTCCATACCTCTGGCTTGTGTATGTCCTCCCTGCCTCCTGCCCTGGTCTCCACACAGCTGCCCTGGAGTCCCGACACACCAGTAGAATCCAGCGGCCCCCTCCTCACAGGCCTGCCACCTAGTATTCTATTCCTGTGGCCTTCTCCCACCTGCCTGGCCTCCTCTAGTGGAAGGCAGTTTTTAGCTTCTGTTTACGCGTGTCCCTCAGCAAGGAAGGATGTTTCTCCTGACCATCCGACAACCTCCTGCTTAGCCTTCAAAGTCCAACTCAGAGGCTTGCTGGCTGGGTGACTGAAGGAGCAGACTCCAGCTTTTGGTGTGTGGTGTCACCTACTGCCAGCCCATGCCAGCTGGCCCTCCGGCTATGTGTACTTCAGGGTGTGGTGGGGGGTCCACAGTGGCTGCAACCTGCTGCTC
>JADRCD010169092.1:0-11537 GCA_019843815.1 Montemys delectorum | reverse complement strand
TCCCTCTCCCTCTCCCTCTATCTCTCTCACCCTCAGCATGCCCCACTATAAGATGGGTAGCAGGATGGAATGACCTAGACAGACTTAGTTATGCTAAGGTTTTAAGACAGCCTGGGAACAGGATTACATGAAGACCTAACCACATGATGTGTGGCAAAAGCTGGTGACTCTGTCCCAGTGGGTCAGAAAAAGACAGGGTTGAAATGAATCACTCTAGGAGCCAGCCCAGAACTGGACTGACTGGGAAAATAAAGTTTAAAAGTTTAGACACCACTTAAGAGGAGAAGTCCCATCCAGCTTGCTTGAAGAAACATTTGCCAAGCATAGGGTCATGCTTGCAAACATCCTAGCATAGGCATGTTGGGAAGCTAACAAGTTGCCTGGCATTGAAAAGATATTACACACAGTATCAGATAGCTTAATATGCACCCACAACACTTGTTTGTTTTGTTTGTTTTCTTGATTGGTACCCTTTGCTTTTTTTTTTCTTTTGTTTTGAGACAAGTTCATCTTATATAATGTTACAACCAGGCAGTAGTATTACTTAGCAGCTCAGCCAAACCTAGAACAGTACTGCAGATTGTCCCACTCTGGGTTTGTGGGATCTGATTAACCTTGGGCAAGACCACTCTGGACCCTCAGGAATAGACCATTCGTGTATTCTGCAGGAGCCACTGAGCTTTAAGGGTGCTGGACGCACAACACACCACTTACTCCAGGAAATGTTTGGCCTGTGGCAAGTTTGTCCTTGAAACTGTTGTAGCCTAGCGCTGGAGGCTGGACTGTCAGATTGTTCCAATGTAACAAAACAGGATGGCTGTGTTTCAGGCTTTCTCCCTTGTCAGCTGTAGGATGTTCTTCTGTGCTTCTCAGCTTCCTACTCCTGGGCTGTGAAAGGAAGGCGCTGCTGATGGCATGGTAAAGGTTATGACAGGCATCTCATAGGGACAGGGGAAGCATACACACTTCCCCATGCATTAGGTATGCATCCCACACAGATACCAGGTAGGTTTCTAGGACCTGTCAAGAACGGGGCCAGGTGTTGGGATTGGGTTTTCTCTAGCATCTTGATCTTGAGATCATGGCAAAGGAAAAAAACAAAAACAAAAACAAAAACAAAAACACAAGAACAAAAGGTTTCCGAGGCCTTTGTTCGGGTGGCTTCTTTGCATGGATTTCCTTCTGTTTCCATCTGTAAGCTCTCCTTGGAGGATCAGCTCTTTCAACAGGCTTCTGTCAGACATCCAGGTGGAATTCTTTGCCCCACTTGCACGGGTCCTTCACATTCCACTCCTGCCTGCATCTGTTTCTGAAGCTTATTTGTGCCAGGCGTCCTGCTGTGACACATTTTAGTAACTCCAGCCTTCAGAATATCCCCAGGGGTAGACAATCCTCTCTCCATTTTGCCACTGACATTCGAGGCTTAGCCGGAGAGATAAGTAATTGGCCTAAGATATTAGAACTCACTCAGGGTGCAGGTAACACTGTTACTGGGTCTTTGGGGGGTAGCACCTCCTTGGCAAGGGATGACTTTCTCTGACATGGCTGGTGCTGCAGCCACAGCTTTTGTTCTTGAAACTCCTGCAGAAGTTCCTTGTCTTGTGCACCTTTGTCCACAATATACAGAATCTGCTCCCCCTTGTCCATAGTTTTGCCTCCAGAAGTTTCATTACCTTTGATTAGCTAGAGCCTGAAATATTAAATGGGGAATTCCAGAAAACTTCTGGATAAACCCATCTGGTGTGCAGCAGACATGAGTGTGCCAGGAACTGTTAGGTCAGGGACAGATGGGTTCTGGTGCACAGCAGCACTTAGCTTTAGTGCAGAAGGGACTTCAGGACCGTGGACAGAGCCAACAGCCCACACCTTAACCATGGAAGGGAAAGCTGGAACAACTATCCTTCCAGCAAATTAAGCCAGGTGAGAGAGGCAGGCAAGCAAGTGAGCAAGGGCTACAAGAAGGGGAAGGTGGCTCAAAGGGCAAGCACTGCAGAGGAGGCCTGGCAACCTGTCCCTCTTCCCCCGTCAGCTCATCTCTGCTGGCAGCAAAGCTATTACCCTCAAATCTAAGTTAAACCAATCATTCCTTTACCCCAGTCCTTTCCTTCCCTCCCTTTGTGCTCAAAACTGCCAAACTTCCTTCCTCCAGCCTCTGAGGTAGCATGGCCAGGCCCTTGTTAACTCTGGTCTCATCTACTCCTGACTCCCTCCCCTCATGGAAACACCGGCTTTCCTAATACTCCTTAAGATGCCCTGTTAGTTCAGGACCATAACACCTGCTACTCTCATGCCTAAAACTCCCATCCCAACACGTATCCACGGCCTCCCTGCTTTCTTCCTTCACCTCAGTTCTAAACTTGAACCTTACTTTCTCACGGATGATCCAGTGCCCTCCCACAACGACACCCCTATCCGCCTCTTCTGCATTCCACTATTTATGTGCTTGCCAATTGTCTGCCACTCACATGGATGCAGATTCCATGGAAGAAGAGTGTCTTCATTAGGGCTTCTATTGCTGTGGTGAAGTAGCATGACCAAAAAGCAAATTGGGAAGAAAAGGGTTTATTTGACTTATTTTCCACATCATTGAAGCAAGACAGGACAGGAACTCAAGCCGACCAGGCACCTGGATTCAGGAGCTGATACAGAGGTTATGGAGGGATGCTGCTCACTGGCTTTCTCATCATGGCTTGCTCAACTTGCTTTCTTATAGAACCCAGAACCACCAGTCCAGGGATGGCACCACCCACAAAGGGCCCTCCCACCCTTGATCACTAATTGAGAAAATGCTTTACAGCTGGATCTCATGGAGGCATTTTCCTCAACTGAACCTCCCTCCTTTCAAATGACTCGAGCTTGTGTCAAGTTGACATAAAACTGCCCAGCATTTGTGTTTAATATTTTGTTTAATGCTTTCTCTCTAGTGCCTAATGCATTCCATAATGCTCAATACACAACAGGGACTCAATTACATTTGCCGGATGGATGGGTGAAGCTGAAGGGGAGAACTACCTCATTCCTATAGAAACTAGTAACCAGGAGGTCTCTGACCCTGGCCTGACAGGATAGAAGCCTGGGTACAGCATCAGGCAGTGTATAAAGGAAGAAATTAGAACAAGGAAACAGTATGTGGTACCTGTAAAAGGAAGTAAGGTTTAGTAATGCCTGTGTTAAGGATCCCAGAGACTTAAATATACTCTTGTCAAGAAAGAGCGAGCTGGGATGGAGAGATGGTGCAGTGGTTCAGAGCACTAACTGCTCTAGCAGTGGACACAGTTTGGTTCCCAGCACCACATGATGGCTAACAACCATCTGTTGTCCCTATTGTCCCTCTAGTTCCAGCCTCGACTGGCATTGTACACATGTGGCACATACATATACATGCAGGTAAAACATGCATACACATGAAATAAAAATAAATAGGCAAATAACTTAAAAAGCAGTGAGCTGTAGAAGAGAATGGGGCAGAAGACACGGTCAGAGGAGTACTGTTGCCAACCCAAAAGACACTAAAGAGCTGTGCACTGCTGATCTAATAAAGCAGATTATCCCTGCCCTGTGCAGCTCACCCTTATAGTACAGGAAGATTGCATGCTCACAGAAAGCATAACCCAGAGGGCCTCTTGTCAGTTTTCTCCCTTTCTCTGTCTAGGTTACCACACTGGAAATCTATGGTTGAAAATTCTTACTGCCTGTACTGCAGGGAGAGGAAATGAAAGACCTCCCTTGCAAAATGCCTGGCACTTGGGAATCACTCAACAAAACCAGCCCTATGGGGCTACAAGAGATGTCTCAGCAGTTATGAACATTTACTGCTCATTCAGAGGACCCAAGAGTTCAGTTTCCAATACCCACGTAAGGTGGCTCACAGTTGCTTTTAACTCCAGATCCAGGGGATGCAATACCAGTCTCTGTGGAGCATGAGCATGTGTATATTCTCTCTTTCTCTCTTTCTCTCTTTCTCTCTCTCTCTCTCTCTCTCTCTCTCTCTCTCTCTCTCTCTCTCTCTCTCTCTCTCTCTCTCTCTCTCTCTCTCTCTCTCTCTCTCTCTCTCTCTCTCTGTGTGTGTGTGTGTGTGTGTGTGTGTGTGTGTGTGTGTGGTGTGTTATGTTTGTCTCTTTCTTGGTCTTTCTGTCTCTGCCTCCACCTCCCCCCCCCCACACACACACACAAATAAAAACCAAATTTTAAATTCTGAGTCCTCCCCTCTAAGGTCTTATTTGTTCAGACAAGAAGAAAATATGACAATGACAACCTTAATGATATCAACCAACACCAGGCCGTGTGTTTCTTGATTGCAGCCAGCAAGTGGTACCTGCAGACAGGCTGTGATACACAAGCAGGACAAAGGATGATGACAGTCCCCAGCACCACACCTCAAGCTCACCTGCATGAGTACTAGGTACCCACACCAACCCAACCAGGGGCGTCAGGAGAGGCTGCAGAGTGTTTGGAGACCTTTCTATAGCATGATTGTTTTCATGATTCCCTAATGCTCAGGAAATCAGCATGGGAGCCAGATTCTAGCAGAGAGAAAGAGGTTGATGGTTGGGATTTTACCTCCCAGCTCTGCCTCTAAACCAGCTGTGTCATCTCCGCAAGTCACCTCTTCTCCCTGAGCAAAGCCTATCTCATACTCTCACTACACCCATGGAGAAACTGAGATTCTGTGAGATGAAATCACGGGCTCAGGCCAGGTGGCTCAGGCTATCAGTCAGTCTCAGCAGGAGGCCAGGTGCTGAGGAAGTAGAAAACATCTGAGTACACTGAGTAAAAGGTTTACTTGTAAAGACATGAGCAGGGCCAGGGATGCCACAGGAATGTGGAAGTACCTGAGAGCAGGTACCCAAAGGCACCTTTTCCTGGACAGAGTTTTCCAGCTCCCCCAAGTATGGAAAAGGACACATGGAACTGGTCACCAACCCACAGCCATGATTTTGACTGATGGAGCCCCTGGGGAGAAATGAGCAACTGAGTGCTGGCCTCCCCTCCCTCCTTCTACTCATCTCCATGGAATGAACCCAGCCAGAACTCAGGGGTCCAGGAAGCTCATTAGTGGAGAGGACAAATAGATATCACTATACACAGCTAACTCTTAAATGACAAAATATGGGCTTATACACACAAATGTCTTATAAGGTCTTAGAAAAATTATGGATTGCATAAACGGGTGAATGGGAGGAAGGATGCATGAGCGAATAAATGGTGGGTTGCTGGATGGATAAGTGGATGGGTGCTTCATAAATGCTGGATGGTTAGATGGTAGGATGGATGAATAGATGGTGGATGGATGGGTGGATAGATGATTGGGTGGATGGATGGACGATGGGTGGATGGATGATGGGTGGATGGATTAGATGGTTGTGTGGATGTATGGATGGATGGATGAATGGATGGATAGATGGTAGGATGGATAGGTAAATGGATGGATGGATGGATGGATGGATGGATGGATGGATGGATGGATGGATGCTGGATGCATAAGGATGAATAACTCCTGCAGACTTCATTCATGTGGCTTTGATTAATCTCATCACCTGATTAGAAATATTATGCTTCTTTGGTTTGTTTCTAAGCCATAAATGGATTCTAAGAATAAAAGCTTCCTTCCTAGGGTCTAAGTCCCTGTAGGAGTTACCTGTCGCTCTCTGGCCTCTGGATCATTTTTCCTGCTGCTGCTAGAGTTGTTCTCCCCCCCCCCCCGCCCCCTCAAGATGCCATCTCTGAGCCAGGCCAACATGTATGCTGCTACAAACAATACTGAAGAAAGGGTTGAGGTCAGAGGGGCCAGTCCTGCTCCCTCCCCTGGGGCTGGAGTGCAAGCCGAGGCAATGTGCTTCTCTGCCAGCCCAGGGAGCTATGGAGGCTGACAGGGAGGGAAAGTGGAAAGGCAGGATGTTCGCTATAATTATTTTCATTGATTTGTCTACTCAGATCCCAAGTGCTGCGGAGCCGTTGTGACATTTAATAAAAATAATTCAAGGTAAAAATACCTCTTCCTCTCTGCTCCCTCCTCCCCTTCATTAATACCACCTCAGCTTTCTGCCTCCTTGTCTGATGGGTGCCCAGGGCCAACTACAGAAAGAGGCAAGCAAATATGGAGCCAGACCATGGGAGAGAAAGCCTGAGAACGGAGGTGTGGAGACTCATCATCGCCAGGACTGTTCTCTGAGTGTTGGCTGCCTACCCCCAAAACTCTGAGATAGACTAAGCTAAGCATGTAAGGTTGTATCTGAAGATGGGACTCCTTGAAGCAAAGGAGCATGCCTTCCCAGAAATCTCTGGCATCCTGCTTCTCCCTGATAACCTCATTGCTGATCTGCCCCCCTTTGACCATGGAGAACCTTCCTATATACCAGTTCTTGCTCATTTCCAACCCTGCATAGTTTCTTCCTTCCCCTTCTATCTCTGCTTTTCATCACAAAACAATGTTCAAGCCAGGATAGAGAAGAGTATAAATTGAGATACTAAAGTAGCAGCTTTTGTCACTTTGTCTAGTCCACCAACTATATTCATGACCTCGAGTCCTAATAGCACTCTGTCCTTTACTATTCTTGAAGAAACTGATGCATAAAGAGAGCAACCCTGGACACACAGTCAGGAAGTGGCAGAGATGCCGCTCTCTATAGGGAGTCAAAAGCCCCCATCCTCCCCTAAGAGTTCTGTTACCTTTCCATAAAAATCCACAGTGTATCCTAAGCCCCTGTCTCCTGCCTTCCAGGTACAGATCTCCTGGTAGGGATCCAGTTTGACTCAACAGAGTTCAGGAAGCAGGAGAGGAAACCAGATCCTGAACCCCCTTGGCTTGATGAGTCCTAGGAGCACAATGGAGCCATCCCAGTCTGTCAGGGGCAGATGTAATCAGGGTGACCTCGCCTTTTTCACGGATTCATTAAAGTCTGTGTTCTGGGGTAAATGATTGTTTTCCCCTCTGTCCTGCTGAAGGAAAAAAAAATCAATTGCCTCCTTGTGGATTTAGAATGGGACAATTGGCAATTAGAAAACACTTCCCTCTGGCAGGCAGGAGCGAGGTGGGAGGTGAGGGTTGGCTCAGGATGTTTCCCATGTGTTCTGTCAGTGGCATCCACCAGTATCCTGGTGAGGCCTCCTGGCTCATCAAAAACTGGAGCAGTCCAGGTTGGGTCCAGAGACATAGCTGGGGATCCACCTGTGACTCTGGGGTTCTAAGTTCCACCTCTGCTTGCTCTTGGGACCTCCTTGAAGCTTCCACTCTTTCCCCTCCCCCATTCAACCCTGCCTGACGACTAATGGATTTTTCTCTGTGCGGAGAGATTTACTAAACAACTGAACTAGGACGCATTAAGTCTGTGGGTTTGGAGGTTTGTTTTAGAGCGATTCTCGCCCGGAGAACTGGCCACTGAAATTAAGATGCATTCTCCTCAGCAAATATTGATTTCAACTCGAAGCAAATCCGAGAAGCTGCTCGCTGGATTTAAATTCTGGCAGCTGCAGTGTGGACTGAAGAAGGGGTCACCAAGGTGCTCCCCACTAGAGAGGCCCAGAAAACAAGGCAATGGAGAAAACACAGTCAAAGCAGCGCTAGAAAGCGTCATAAGGCCAACCAAACAGAAACTCATTTGAAGACTCACGGGTCTATTACCAAATGGGAAAAGTGACCATTGCCCCCATATACTGTTTCCACACCAGGTACGCATGCTTCTGGTGAGATGGAATTCTCACGGTCATATCCTTGATCTTGGGCTTCTCACCGAGCTGGACCCTGAGATGCCCTCCCTCCTAGAAGTTTGGCTTGACCACCACTGTCTTATCTTTGTTTCCTCCAGGGTGGCAAGCTGCTAGAACAGCCACAGGTATCTTCCCTCCCTCAAATGTTCTGCCTTGCTTGCTTTTCTCTCTCAAACCTTATCAGGAGCCAGGACCACATGTTACACAGTGCCTAAAGCCTACGGTAACAAGGTCTTGGGTCATTGAACAATCAAGCTAGTTGGTAGAAGTTCTTGATCTAATTCTCCAGCCTTGTAGTTGTGAGATGTGAGCAAAGCACAGCCTCTCTGTGTTTCAGTTGTCTCCTTTTTAAGAAGCAGAAGATGGGATTGGACTGGACAGCCTGGGAGAATTTACTCAGTTACTAAATTTGGAATACAGCTGCTGCGGTTCTCAGTTCTAGATAACAGGCGTCTACCCACAGCTTCCCAACACATGGTCAAGATTCTCGAGAGAGCAGTGTAAAATCAGCACTCAGCCCTTGGATCCCCAGAGAAGGCAGCAGACTTCTTGGGACCCACAACAATCTGACACAGATAGAAGAGGCAACATCTTTGATATAAAGGCATTTGGACACATCATCAACACAGATACAGGGGAGATCAGTAAACACAAAGGTGTTCCCCATCCTTCACCAGCTGCTATGACAATCCTAGAATAGTTTGAAAGATTTTTCTGGATAGCATATGAAGTGCTGGTGAGGACTGGTGGCAAGAACATGCTTTCTACTCCACAAAACCAATTTGACAGTCTCATAAGGTTACAGTGTTTATCACATAACCCAAAAGGCTCTATATCATAGGCTTTCATTTCTGAGACTTTCTGGATAAAAAAATACCAGGATGGATAAGCTACTGGGGATTGCCAGTGAGAGGCAGTTGGAAAGGATATACTCCATTACAGTAGCTCAAAGGATGCTCTGGGGAATGGTGGTCATACTGTGTACCGTGGCCCACAGAAATATACAAAACAAGTCAATGCTCTTTCTGACTATAAACCTAGAAATAGGATTTTTAAAATGAAAAACAAAGAAGTGGCTGGGTGGTGGTGGCACACACCTTTAATCCCAGCACTTGGGAGGTAGAGGCAGGCGGATTTCTGAGTTCGAGGCCAGCCTGGTCTACAGAGTGAGTTCCAGGACAGCCAGGGCTACATAGAGAAACCCTGTCTCGAAAAACAAAACAAAACAAAACAAAAACAAACAAACAAACAAACAAAGAAGTAGTGTAAGAGAAGAAATGACAGTGGCCATTTTGATGTTAAAATGACATCATCAAATCAAAATTGCAGCCTGGTAAGGTCATTCCTCTCAGGCCTGCTCTTCCCTCTGGCCTCACACCTTCAAGGTCTCTGGGGTAGGGATGTGAAATGTCTCAGGGATGACTTTTCAATGTGTTCATCTTTCACCTAGCCCCCTGTTCAGCAGAACTCTCTGTGGCAATGGAGCACAGGGACACCCCAGAGAGTCACTGCCCACAGGGCCCAGTGCATAAAGACTGGACCGCTTATTGTGAAGGTTATAGGGCCTCTCACTGTCTTCTGCTTTGTGAAGCTAGAATTCCATGGCAGAGAAGCAAATACCAGTTTGGCAGATCTCAGGCAGTTCTGGATCCTGAAGAGAAAGATGAAATCCTTTTGAAAATGCCATGGCAGAGAGGGGACAAGCATGGGCTAGCCCATGGCTCACAGCTTTGGTGACCAGTGTTAGCTTGATGGGTCCACCCATCTTACCGTTTACTGGACAGTGTCAGTTATGGAAGACAGCAGCCCTGCCCTGACTTCTTCAGCTGTACAACTGGAGGAAGTGGCATCATTGAGGCTGTGGAGTTAAGAGCCACCATTCACTCAGCTCATATGTACTGATCATTGTGTGCCTGTCACTGTCTTGAGAGCTTGGGATACAGATAAAAGTGGCATTGTCATGTGTTCCCGTTGCAAGAAGCAGAGGCAGATGATAATGAAGAAGCTGTGCACAGTACAGTTGGTGGAAATGTTGAGGGGAAAGGGGCTAGACACTGAGGGGATGGAGGGAAGGACTTCATAGAGAATGATGAAGGATGCCTCTCAGGCAAGTGACATCTGAGTAGAAATGGAAAGAAGTGGGCAGGAAGGGAGCCATCCAGGCAGAGATTCTGAAAGGGTGTCTGACAGAGCAAAGGACTGGCTCCCCCAAAAGGATGGCTAATGTAGAGATGCCATTTAGTGAGGGGCTTGTGGACCACTGGGTTTTATCTGCCATTCACAGTATGATAGAAAGCCATTGAAGGTCTCTGAGGAGTGACATGATTCAACTCAGATTTCCAAAGGCTCCTCTCAATGTCTGTAAGAGCCAACCACAACAGGAAGCAAATGCCATGCTGGGAAGCCCTGTCAGCAAGTCACTGTGTAGAAGAGAGCTGACTGTGTCTTAAGTGAACAGAGATATGCATGCCTGCTTAGAACAGAGCCTGGCACCCGGAAAGGGTTCAGTGTTACCCATCACTGCTGTGGCCAGCACCATCATCCAGGGTATGAGGTCAGGGGAGCCTGCGTCAGTCTTAATCCACATCAGAAACAAATATCAGGCCCATTTAAGAAACTCGGAAGCCATGAAAACACACACACACACACACACACACACACACACACACACACAGAGAGAGAGAGAGAGAGAGAGAGAGAATCTTGAGAACTGACAGCTTTCTTTTTCCCATTTTCTTCATGTGTGTACACAAATGTTTACATATTTGTGGACCTGTGTGTAGGTGTGGGTACAGATGCATGTTCATGTGTGTATACATGTATGTGGAGGCACAAGGTTATTGTCACAAAGCATCCATGATCACTTCTACCTATTTATTGAGCCAGGCTCTCTCATTCAAACCCAGAGCTCACCTATAATGCCAGTCTTGCTAGTCAGTTTGCTTCGGTGGGCTGCCTTGCCCATCCAGCATTTCCCTGTGTTCCGGAGATCTCAGTTACTATCCTTATGCTGCATGGAACTTTATCTTCTGAGCCAGCTCCCCAATCCAACAGAGCTTTTGGACCCATGTATTTATTTGGGTAAAGAATTAAATGGGAAAGTACTGAGTACAGTAATGTCCCTGGCAAAGAAAAGGTGAAGCCAGTTGTTACCCTGTATAATATCTTATTTTAATCTCAAAATGTGTTGGGAAAAGCTCTATTAGTGTCATTCCTCACATCGTCTTGGACAAGTAAGTCTGTGATACAGAGGTGGTCTCCCAGCCCCCTGTTGAGCTTTCCCAGGTGACAGATGAGTTCCGAGACACAGTGGGAACTTCAACTTCACATTCTGCTCTGAGAACCTGCACATTTTTGGATCTCCCAGATGCAAACTCAGCCAGTTCAGAAATCGCAATGTCTTTGGCCCCTTTATTAACAAAAATGAGATTCCATCTCAATTGTCACCCACAAAAAAAAAGCAAAAAAACAAAAAAACAAAAAAAAACAGTGATTCACGATGAGGTGTCTGTCACCTCTTGCGGCCATTGCTTTTTGCAGATGCAGTAATGGTGTGCTCTTACATGGTCAATTTTTCCAAATTTATCTCAGGGGAAAACACAAATCTATGCCAAGCAATTTGACCTTCTGGAAATTTTCAGGCCTTTCTGTCCTAATAGAAAGTCCATCAGAGCTGTTTCCATCACAGCCTCTGAAACACCTTGTGTGACAAGGAGAAAATAAGCCAAGAACCCTTGGAGAAAAGGCACTTGACTTCACTTTCTTGTTCTTCCTGTGTGTGTGTGTGTGCGTGTGTGTGTGTGTGTGTGTGTGTGTGTGTGTGTGTGTGT
>JADRCD010169089.1:10093-21408 GCA_019843815.1 Montemys delectorum | reverse complement strand
CTCGGAAGCTGACAGGCTCCTGTCCCTGCAGTCCTGCGGCTCCCCTGCAATTCCTGATGCTTATGCCTCCCAGCTGGTCCTGCCTTAGCAAGACCCCAGAGAGAAAATGGCCAGCTCCCAGCATTCTAACTGGACCCTATACCTAGTCATCTGACCACAAGCCAGACATGCCACGCCCCATACAATAAAGTGGGCAGTTTGCCCCCTCCTCACTCTCTTGTTCTCTTACTTCCTCTCTCTTACTTTTCTCCCCTCTTGCTCTTACTTTTGCTCTCTTCCTCTCCTACTTTTCCTCTCACTCTTGCTTTCTTGCTCTTTCTCTTCTCTCTGCTCTTTGTACTCTTCTTGCTTTCTTCCTCTCCTTTCTCTCTCTTTCCTCTCCTTTCTTTCTTTCTACTTAACCAACATATTCTATCCTCCCTACAATTAAAAAAAAACTCATTTATACATTGCCTCCTTTTTAATTAAAGTGCCATGCATCAAAAAGGTCAGACCCAGGGTGTAAGGGGAGAGACCCTGGCCTCAGCAGCAGGCCCTCTGCCTCCAGGGAGAGAGAGAGCCTCAGCCAAGCCACCAGCCCAGGGCCACACCCCCTGTTCTTGGAACAACACCCAGTGTGTTAAGTGGTATAAGAGAGGGTTCCAAGGTGCTTCCCTCTAGGTTCAGATAGTATTTATTTTATTTAAACACTAGTGTTTATTTAAACCTAGACACGGGCTGGCAAGCCCGTGAGTGCTCTTACCCACTGAGTTCAACTCCCAGCAACCACATGGTGGCTCACAACCATCTGTAATGAGATCTGATGCCATTTTCTGGTGTGTCTGAAGACAGCTGCAGTGTACTCACATATAATAAATAAATCTAAAAAAAAAAACAAAAAACAAAAACAAAACATAGACACGTTGGCTAGAGTAGAGAAAAAAACCTTAAGATTCACATGGTACTCTTTCTAGACCATCATCCATGTCCAAAGAGCATCAGAACATGGGATCTGCTGCTGATGCATTGAACCAAATACAGAAAGATCACTGTTATGTGACTATTAGTTTTTGAAATGTTTAATTCCCAGCTTCTTCAGAAATTGGAAGCTTCATAGGAAGAACACATAATGTCCAGAGTGCCTTTGGCTGTGTTAGTGATTGGCAGGGAATGAAAAGTCTTGTGGGTTATGCTTAAAGCTTTCCTTCTTGTGTTCTTCTCCACCATGCAAAGCATGAACTATGTTGGTCTCTGAGGTCTTGCACTATTTTTCCTTGGTAATGTTGCCTGATGAGCAGGTAATGAATTCTGGTCTTTAGTGTGCATGCAGAGATCATGATTTCATAATAATTGAATATGTCTTCTTAGAATCAACATTGTATTGAATATGTATAATATCAAAAATGATTTACAGTGTAGGGAGGAAGTGTCTGCATTCTGTGCTCTTACTTCAGAATTCTACATGCATTCAGTGAAGTTTAACTCCATTACATTGTTGTGGCTGCTCAGTATTACTTATTGAGCATCTAACTCCCAGCAAGCACATTATACAGTACAACTACCTTTTCAATGTGTTATTTCCTGAATTTTGCACTAGCAAACATTAAATTAAAGAATGTTATATCTCTGGATTGTGCTCAGTAATTAATTTTGTATCAACAAATTAAGAGAATAGCTTTCAGATGCACACATTCACAGTTAATAGAGTCTGCTAGTGAAAACTGTTGTCGAGTGCAATGCATATTTCTTCCTTCTAGTCATCTTGATCTACTACAAATTTGTTCCTTATCAGAAAATTATATTTAAGTAATTAACTAAATTATGAATATAGTGATACTGGGAAATTATGTTAAGAATAAAATTACACTGGAGAAATGGCTCAGAGGTTAGGGGCTCTGACTGTTCTTCCAGAGTTCCTGAGTTCAATTCCCAGCAAACACAAGATGGCTCACAACCATCTGTAATGTGATCTTGGTGTTCTCTTCTGGCGTGCAGGCAGAACAGTGTATATAATAAATGAATAAATATTTAATCATAACAAAAACAGAATAAATATGTGAAATCTGACAGCAGTGTTGGCGCCTGCCTTTAATCCCAGTACTTGGGAGGCAGAGACATGCAGATTTCTGAGTTCGAGATCAGCCTGATCTACAAAGTGAGTTCCAGGACAGCCAGGGCTACACAGAGAAACCCTGTCTCAGAAAAAAAATAAAAATGCAAAAACCTTGCCCCCAAAAGGGATAAGTCTTATCTCCCTTCCCTAAGTAGGTAGGTGAAATTTATTTGAGATGCAAAAAAGGCTCTGTGGGTATTTGAAGAAGATGGTGTGTTACCTAGATGCCTTAGCCCCTAAAGTACGGATCATAATATTCCCTTTTGTGTGGGAGGACAGTCATGCAAAATACCTGTAATTGGGCAAGTTTGCACATCCTATCCTTCAGCCAGAGTACCGATCACATTGGGAATAAGCTAGTGAAAATGTGCTTCCAAGACTCACTCACCTGGAAACAATTTCTTTTTAAATTAAAAACTGTGAAATTATTTTTAACTTAATTTTTATTTGAAATATTTTATTTTCAAAATGTATTTATATATAATACATAAAATTATTGTAATAAAATTTGTATCACAAGTGAACATTTGTTTAAAGGAAATTACTGCACACATTGTAGCACATTTCTTAGAATTAGTCTATATTACTAGATAACTGGATCCATGGGTCTTCTGCCTCTGGTGTTTAAAAGGAAATATTTCAGAATTTTGTGTGGGTTTGCATTTTTAAGTAAGTTTTACAAATGTTCATGTTCTTGAATCCATGTACTTTTTCCAGGTAAGCCACACCTTCCCCTACTCTATTGATTTTGTTCTTTTTTCTAAGTCCTCTAAGTCCTCAGATTTCATATGAGAAACTGAAGAAAATGTCCTGACACACCTGGCCATTATTTTACTCTGTCAGTTGTTTAACCCTTCTTAATATCAACAGGTAAGTTTTTTGAAAAACTGACAATAGGGGTAGGGATTGAGCCGTTTTTCTAAGGCTGTGTTTAGAAAATATTAGAACATATTTTTAAATTATTTATAGTAATATATAAATATAAATATTAAATTCTCTTCAAATCTAACAAAACTAGGGTTAGAGGCTTATGGTTTAGGGTTAGAGGTTATGGGGTTAGGGTTAGAGTTAAGGGGGTGAGGGTTAGAATTAGGTTTGAGGGGTTAGAATTAGGGGTGTTAGAGTTATGGTTAGGTTTAGGGCTAGAGGTTAGGGGTTAAGGTTAGGGGTTAGGTTTAGGCTTGTTGGGATTAGGGTTGTCAGGGTTCGGGTTATTAGGGTTAGGGTTAGGGTTAAAAGTTAGGGGAGAGGGCCTAGGGGTTATGGTTAGGGGATTAGGCTTAGGGGCTAGGGGTTAGGGTTAGGGGATTAAGGTTAGAGTTAGGGCTAGGGTTTAGGGTTGGGATTAGGGTTGGGGTTAGAGGATTGGTTTTAGTGTTACGGGGTTAGTGTTAAGGAGTTAAGGTTTTGGTTAGGGATAGTATTAAAGCTTAGGGGTTAGGAGTTACGGTTTAGTGTTTATAGTTTAGAGTTTAGGGTTAGAGTTAGAGGTTATGGTTTAGTTTATTATTGGGGGGATTAGGGTTAGTGTTATATTTTAGGTTTAGTAGTATAGTTAGGGTTGGTAGGGTTATGCTTTCAGTAAGTGGGTTAGAGTGATAGAGGGTTAGAACAGAACACAACTATTGCAAATGGCAAATCAGGGTTAGGGTTAAGGTTAGGTTAGGGTTAGGGTTTAGGTATTAGGGTTTATGGTTTAGAGTTTAGGGTTAGGGTTAGAGGTTAGAGTTAAGGTTAGTGTTGTGTGGGTTAGGGTTAGTGGTTTGTGGTTTAGGGTTTAGGGTTAGGGGTTAAGATTGGGGTTGGGGTTAGGGTTAGGGTTGGAGTGTTAGAGTTAGAGTAAGTGGTTAGGAGATTAGGATTATCCTTAGTGTTAGTGTTAGGGTCAGCATTAGGTTTAGAGCTAGGGCCAGGGTCAAGGGCCAGGGCCAGGGTTAGGGTTTGGACTAGGGCTAGGTCTAGGGCTAGATTAAGGGTTAGTTGTTAGGAGATTTAGGGTTACTGTTAGAGTTAGGCCTAAATCCAAGGCTAGGGTTAGTGTTTGGGTTATGTTTGGTTTATGTTTATGGCTAGTACTAGTGCTAGGTATATGGATAGGGATTGGTTTTGGTTTGGGTTAGCATTAAGGCTAGGGCTAAGGCTAGTGTCTTAGTCAGGGTTTCAATTCCTGCACAAACATCATGACCAAGAAGCAAGTTGGGGAGGAAAGGGTTTATTCAGCTTACACTTCCACATGGCTGTTGATCACCAGAGGAAGTCAGGGCTGTTGATCACCAGAGGAAGTCAGGGCTGTTGATCAGAGGAAGTCAGGACTGGAAGTCAAGCAGGTCAGGAAGCAGGACCTGATGTAGAGGCCATGGAGAGATGTTTTTTACTGGCTTGCTTCCCCTGGCTTGCTCAGCCTGCTCTCTTATAGAACCCAAGACTTCCAGCCCAGGGATGGCACCATCCACAAGGGGCCCTACCCCCTTGATCACTAATTGAGAAAATGCCCCACAGCTGGGTCTCATGGAGGCACTTCCCCAACTGAAGCTCACTTCTCTGTGATAACTCCAGCCTGTGTCAAGTTGACATACAGAACCAGCCAGTACAGCTAGTGTTAGGGTTAGAACTTGGGCTAGAGCTATGGTTATGTGTAGGTTTAGGCTTTGAGTTAGGGTTAGGGCTACTGCTGGTCCTATGGCTGGTCCTTGGGCTTAGCCTGTAGTTCTAGGTTTAGGGTTAAATTTAGGGTTAGGGTTAGCATTGGTTGGCATGGTTAGGGAAAGGTGTAAGGGTTAGGTTTAGGTTACAGCATGTGGTAGGGTTAGGGCTAGGGCTAGGCCTAGTTCTAAGGTTAACTCTACAGTTAGGTTAAGGTTTATGTTTAGGGCTAGGGCTAGGGCTAAGACTACGGCTAGGGCTAGGGTTAGGGCTAGGGCTAGGGCCTGTGCTAGGGTAATGGCTAGGGCTAGGTTTAGGGCTAGGAATTCAGCTAGGGCTAGGGTTAGGGTTAGGGTTATGGCTAGGGATTGGGGGTAGGTTTTAAGACTAGGGCTCTGGATAGGGCTAGGGTTAGGGTTAGGGTCAGGGTCAGGGTCAGGGTCAGGGTCAGGGTCAGGGTTAGGGTTAGGGCTAGGGTTAGGGATAGGGCTCTATTTTGTGAATCTTCTAATATAAAGTCTTTTTTTTTTTTTTAAGAATATCAAATTGTACTATTCTCTGAAATGTTTCTGTGAAACACAGAATAGTAAAACATTCTTGATTCCTGGTCCCTGTAGAAAGCAACTACAAAGCAGAGTGAACCGAACATGTTGTGCTAATGATGTCTGTTTTTAGAAATATTCTTGTTTTCTTCATAATAACATGTGTTCCACCTTAGATCTTTAAAGCTAACTTTATATAGGAACACTAATTCACTCTTCTGATTATTACCACAGAGAGTAACACTCAGGCATGCACATTGTACTCTCTTTTGTGTATCATCTAATTTAAAATACTTTTCTTTCAGCTATAATAAATTGTTCCCTTTTCTCTGAAATGTTTCTGTCAAAATA
Organism: Montemys delectorum; assembly: GCA_019843815.1. NCBI lineage: Eukaryota > Metazoa > Chordata > Mammalia > Rodentia > Muridae > Montemys > Montemys delectorum. The sequence goes on along the minus strand of JADRCD010169089.1, from coordinate 15,780 downwards.
CAGAAAAGTAAAATGTAGTGGCTTCCTGTTTCCTATAGAAAGCAATTACAAAGCCGAGTGAACTGAATGTTTTTTGAAGATGACGTTGATTGTGAGAAGCATCCTTGTTGTCTCTTAAAAACACACGTTTACTACTACAATTTAAACATGTTTAAAGCTAAGTGTACATGGGATCACTAAACACAACACTCTTCTGGTTATTTGCACAGAGAGTAACATCCAAGCATTACCATTATACTGTGTTTTGTCTAGCTTCTATGATAAGGTGCATTTCTTTCAACTACGAGTTGGAATGTTTTCAGTTTGAATGTTTTCAGTGAAATGTTTCTCTGAAAATGCAGGGAAGTAAAGACATAGTGTTCCCATATAAAAGTAAAGCAATTCCAAAGTAGAGTTTGCTAAGTGTGTTTTGAAGAGGATGTCTATTGTGAGAAATGTTCTCGTCTTTTATTTTTAAAGATTTATTTATTTATTTTATGTATGTGAGTACATTGTAACTGTACAGATGGTTTTGAGCCTTCAGGTGGTTTGTGGGTTATTGAATTTTTAGGACCTCTGCTCACTCTGGTGTGTCCCACTCTCTCCAATCAGCTCTGATCGCTTAGTCCCTGCTTGCTCCAGCCCAAAGATTTATTTATTATTATACATAAGTACACTGTAGCTGAGTACAGATGCACCAGAAGAGGGCACCAGATCTCATTACAAATGGTTGTGAGCCACCATGTGGTTGCTGGGATTTGAATCAGGACCTTCAGAAGAGCAGTCAATGCTCTTACCCACTGAGCCATCTCTCCAGCCCTCTCATTGTCTTCTTAAAAAGACAAGTTTACCACCTAATATGTATAAAGATAAATTTGCATAGGAATACTAAACAGAATGATCTTGCACACAGAGTAACACCTAAGCATCCACATTATATTATACTTTGTGTAGCTTCTATGTTAAAGCACAATTCTTTCATCTATAACGAGTTGGGCTGTTTACTATGAAATGTCCTTAAAAATACATGAGAGTAATGACATACCATGTTCTGTAAGAAAATAAAGCAATTCCAAAGTAGAGTTTGCTGAATGCATTTTGAAGAAGACCTCTATTGTGAGAAACATTCCCCTTATCTTCCTTAAAAAACCTTTGTACCTTTTAAGATATTTAAATCTAACTGTACAGGGGAACACTTAGTGCAAAATTCTTCTGGTTACTAGCACATAGAGTCACACACACTCATGCACATTGTATTCTTTTTTTCTGTAGCATCTATGTTAAAGTATGATTCTTTCAGCTATAACAAGTTGGACTATGTTTTATGAAATATTTCTCTGATAATCTAGGAAAGTCATACTGTGTTCTCTTACCAAAGTAAAGCAATTCCAAGTAGAATGTACTGAATGTGGTTTGAAGTTTATGTCTATTTTGAGAAACATTCTTGCTGTCTTCCTTAAAACACAGGTTTACCAACTAAGAGATTCAAATCTAACTGTACATGGGAACACTAAACAACATTCTTCTGGTTCTTAGCACAGATAGCAACACAAAGTCATGCACATTGTACTCTGTTTTGCTTAGCATCTATGTTAAAGTATGATTCTTTCAGCTATCACGAGTTGGATGGTTTTCTGTGAAATGTCACTGAGAATACAGAAAAGTAAAGACATACTGTATTCCTAGAAGAAAATACAGCGATTCCAAAATGGAGTTTACTGAATGACTTTTGAAGAGGATCTCTATCGTGAGACACTTTCTCATTGTTTTCTTAAAAACATGAGTTTACTGTCTGACATGTTCAAAGCTAACTGTACTTGGGAACACTAAGACACAGGCATGCACATTGCACTGTCTTTTGTGTAACGTCTATGGTAAAGTACTATTCGCTCAGCTATAATGTATTGTGTTCTGTGAAATGTTTCTGTGAAAATACAAGAAAGTAAAATGTACTGGGTTCCCGTTCCCTGAATAAAGCAATTCCAAAGCAGAGTGTATTGCATGTGGTTTGAACATGACCTCTGTTTTGAAGAAAAGTTCTCATTTTCTTCTTAAAAACCTGTTTACTGCCTAAGATGTTTAAAGTTAAGTGTATATAGGAACACTAAATGAAAAACTCTTCTGATTATTAGCACAGAGAGTAACACTGAGCTATGCACATTTAAAATGGTGTCTGTTGTAAGAAATATTCTCATTTTCTTCTACAAACATACATTTACCACCTAAGATCTTTAAAACTAAGTGTATTTAGGAACACTAAACATTCTTCTGCTTATGAGCACAGAGAGTAACACACAGGCATGCACACTGCACTCTTTTTGTGTGTGTATCATCTAATTTTAAGTACTGCCTTTTCAGCTATAAAGAATTGTACTGTTCCCTCTAAAATGTTTCTGTGAAAATACAGAAAAGTGAAACGTACTGGGTTCTTCTTCCTAGAGAAAGCAGTTACAAAGCCAAGTACATTGAGTGTGTTGAAGATGTCTATTCTGAGAAACATTCTTGTTGTCTTCTTAAACACACACCTTTACTGCCTACCATGTGTAAAGGGATCACTAAACGCAACACCCTTCTGGATATTTGCACAGAAAGTAACGCCCAAGCATTCACATTGTACTGGCTAAGGCAATAAGTAAGCACACTTCTGGTAACTATCTCAGAGAGTAACACACAGGCATGCACATTTTACTGTCTTTTCTGTAGTTTCTTTTTAAAAGTTATTTTCTTTTAGCTATAATGAATTTTTCTGCATTCTGTGAAATGTTTTTGTGAAAATACAGGAAGGTAATGATGTACTGTGTCCTCTGACAGAAAGAAAGCAATTTGAAAACAGAACTTACTGAATATGTTTAGAAAATGGTGTCTTTTTCGAGGAAATTCCTGTTGTCTTCTTAGAAACATACATTCAATGCCCATTTAAAGCTAACTGTATCTGGGAACACTGAAAAAAAACATCCTTCTGGTAACTATCCCAGAGAGTAACACACAGGCATGCACACTTTACAGTCTTTTATGTAACGTCTTTTGAAAAGTTATTTTCTTTCAGCTATAATGAATTGTCCTGTGTTCTGTGAAATGTTTCTGTGAAAATACAGGAAGGTAACGATGCAGTGTATTCTATAAAACTAAATCAATTCCAAAGCAAAGCTTACTGAACACATTTAGCAAATGACATCATTTTAGAGAAAAATTCATGTTGTCTCTTTTTAAAATTTAGTTTTATTTATTTACATTTCAAATGTTATCCCTCTTGCCCATTTCCCCTCTGCAAACCTCCTATTACATCCCCCCTTATCTTGCTTCTATGAGGGTGCTCCCCGACCCACCCTGCTTCACTGCCCTAGCATTTCTCTACACTGGGGCATCAAACCTTTACAGGACCAAGGGCCTCCCCTCTCATTGATTCCAAATAAGGGCACTTCAGCTCCTTTAGACCTTACCCTAACTCCTCCATTGGGGTCCTTGTGCTCAGTCCAGTGGTTGGCTGGGCACATCTGCATCTTGTCAAGATCTGGCAAAGCCTCTCAGGAGACAGTTCCTGTCAGCAAGCACTTCTTGGCATTTGCAATAGTGTCTGGGTTTGTTGTCTACATATGGGATGGATCCCCAGGTGGGGCAGTCTCTGAAAGGCCTTTTCTTCAGTCTCTGCTCCACTCTTTGTCCCTGTATTTCTTTAGACAGGAATAATTCTGGGTTAAAATTTTGGAGATGGTGGGTGGCCCCATCCCTCAACCAGTGGGCCATGTCTAACCTCTGGATATGGTCTCAACAGGCTCTTTCTCCCGTTTGTGGGGTATTTCAGCTAATGTCATCCCCATGGGGTCCTGGGAGGCTCTTGCTTTCCTGGCTTCTGGGACTTTCTGGTTGCTACCCCCAGTTTCCCAACTCCCATTGCTACACATCTGTGTTCAAATTCCTGACCCTCTGTACATCTCCTCCCACATCTGATTCTTCCCTCTTTCCAGACCTCTTCTATTCCTCCAATACCCTTCCACCCTCTACTTGGCTTGATTGTTTTGCTCCCCCTTCTAAGTAGGAATGAAGCATCCACTTTTTGGTCTTCCTTCCTCTTGAGATGCATGCAGTCCATGAGTTGTATCATAGGTATTCCATGCTTTTTGCCTAATATACACTTATTAGTGAGTACATACCATGTGTGTTCTTTTGTAACTGAGTTAACTCACTAAGGATGTCATTTTCTAGATTCATTCATTTGCCCATGAATTCATTGTTTTTAATAGCTGAATAGTATTCCATTGTGTAAATGTACCACATTTTATATATCCATTGCCCTGTTGAGGGACAAACTGGGATGTTTCCAGATTTTTGGCTATGGTAAATATGGCTGCTATGAACATATTGAAGCAAGTGTCCTTATTACATGTTGGAGCATCTTCTGGGTATATGTCCAGGAGTAGCATAGCTGGGTCCTCAGGTAGTACTATATCCAATTTTCTGAGAAACTGCCAGAATGATTTCCAGAGGGGATGCACCAGCTTGCAATCCTATCAACAATGAAGGTGTTCTTCTTTCTCCACAATCTCACCGGCATCTGCTGTCACCTGAGTTTTTGATCTTAGCCATTCTGACGGGTGTGAGGTGGAATCTCAGAGTTGTTTTGATTTGCATTTCCTTGATGATTAAAGATGTTGAACATTACTTTAGGTGTTTCCTGGCCATTCAAGTTTCCTCAGTTGAGAATTCTCTGTTTAGTTCTGTACCCCAGTTTTAATAGGGTTATTTGGTTCTCTGGAGCCTACATTCTTGAGTTCTTTGTATATATTGTATATTAGCTATCTATCAGGTGTAGGACTGGTAAAGATCTTTTCCCAATCTGTTGGTTGCAATTTTTTCCTATTGACAGTGTCCTTTGCCATAGAGAAGCTTTGCAATTTTGTGAAGTCCAATTTGTTGATTCTTATTCTTAGAGCATAAGCCATTTGTGTTCTGTTCAGAAAAATTTCCCCTGTGCTCCTGTGTTTGAGGATTTTCCCCACTTACTCTTCAATTAGATTCAATGTATGTGGTTTTATGTGGAGGTCCTTGATCCACTTGGACTTGAGCTTTTTACAGGGAAATAAGAATGAATCAATTTGCATTCTTCTTCAAGTTGACTGCCAGTTGGACCAGCACCATTTGTTGAAAATGCTGTCTTTTTCCCCTGGATGGTTTTAGCTTCTTTGTCAAAGATCAAGTGACCACAGGTGTGTGGGTTCATTTTTGGTTCTTCAATTCTATTCCATTGATCTACCTTCCAAGAAGAACTCTCAGTTCTGAACCTCTATGCTCCAAATGGAAGGGAACCCACATTCATAAAAGAAACTTTGCTAAAACTCAAAGCACACATTGTACCTCACACAATAATAATGGGAGACTCCAATGCCCCATTCTCATCAATGGACAGATCATGGATACAAAAACTAAACAGAAACACATTGAAACTAACAGAACTGAACCTCTGAACCTGTAAGCCAGTTTCAACTAAATGTTGTCCTTTATAAGACTTGCCTTGGTCATAGTGTCTATTCATAGCAGTAAACCCTAAGTAAGACAGAAGTAGGTACCAGGGACTTGGGTACTGCTATATTGGGCCTGACCATGCTTTTTCTTTCTCTTTTCTTTTCTTTTCTTTTCCTTTCTTTTCTTTCCTTTCCTTTCCTTTCCTTTCCTTTCCTTTCCTTTCCTTTCCTTTCCTTTCCCTTCCCTTC
>JADRCD010169087.1:10591-28049 GCA_019843815.1 Montemys delectorum | reverse complement strand
AACTTGGAAAATACTGAAATTAGATTATCAGGTTCTGTTAAATTGTCTCGTATATCTTGCTTAATTTCTGTTCATTAATTTATATCCACCCAATTATAAAGTAAATTTGGAGGAAACAGCTGAAGTTGTGCCATATTTTTAAATCCTTATGTTCTCTAATTATACACTTGTGTCATCAAGTATCACAGTCAGACTTTTTTCCTAGGTTCTCAAAATTTGTAAATATACCTTTCCCAGTCTCTCATGTTGTAGTCTTTGGTAAGAATAGCAACAGCAGCCAGGCAGTGGTGGTGAATGCCTTTAATCCCAGCACTTGAGAGGCAGAGGCAGGCGGATTTCTGAGTTCGAGGCCAGCCTGGTCTATGGAGTTAAGTTCCAGGACAGCCAAGGCTGCACAGATTAACCCTGTCTCGAAAAAAAAAAAAAAAAAATAGCAACAACAACAAAAACGCTTCTGTCTCGGGATAGTACCAAACTGAGGCTCTTGGGTGATTCCTATTCTTTTTAACTTTATTCTGCACATAACTATGTTAAGAACCATCAATTTTTGGCATCTCCTAATTGTTAAAAGTTATAATACAGCCATGAAGGGTTTAAAGTTAAGAGTTGGTTATATGTTCCCCAGAATATCCAATCTTTTTTAAAAACACACACACAAAGTGTTTACCATTCTGTTTTTCTGTGTGTATGTCAGGAAAAATAAGCAGGTCACATTCAGGGCAGCCTTTACATAATATTAAGGACTCACACTTTATACCATTCACCATTCTCTTCTCTTCATTCTCTTTACACATCAGTTTAAAGCTTAGGGAAGCACTTTTAATTGCTTTGTATTTACTATGGTTTAAGCACACACTTAGAGACTGGATAGCTGTAAAAGTTTCCTAAAGCAGGTGGAGCATGTTTAGAAATGGACAAGATTTGTTCCAGCATGGCTGTAGGATTTGAAATGTCTAGAAAGCCTAACCAAAGAAAAGGGGGAAGGGAGGTTTATACAAATTGAACTGCTTGGAAATATTTAAATTATGTTTACATTTGTGGTGGTTTGAATATGCTTGGCCCAGGAATGGCACTATTAGGAGGTGTGGCCTTGTTGGAGGAAGTGTGTCATTGTGGGGTGGGCTTTTGAGACCTTCCTCCTAGCCATGTGAGAGCAAGTCTTCTGTTTGCCTTTGGAATAAGATGCAGAACTCTCAGCTCCTCCAGAGCCATACCTGCCTGGACACTGCCATGCTCCCCACCATGATGATAATGGACTGAACCTCAGAACCTGTAAGCCAGCCCCAATTAAATGGTGTCCTTTATAAGAATTTATAAGAGTTGCCTTGGTCATGGTGTCTCTTCCTCTAAGACAACATTCTTACAAGGAATCTCTTAAATTGGTATTAGAAGACTTACCCACCCCATGTATGTCTGTGTATTATTTCATAGAACTTAGGGCATTAAGCTTCTTTACATTAAAAGTTCCTTCATCCTAAACTTTTTCATTTTTTCCGAGACAAGGTTTCTCTGTGTAGCCCTGGCTGTCCTGGAACTCACTCTGTAGACCAGGCTGGCCTCAAACTCAGAAATTCGCCTGCCTCTGCATCCCAAGTGCTGGGATTAAAGGCATGCACCACCACTGCCCGGCCATCTTAAACTTTAAAAAAATTTTTTTTTACATTTTTAATTACGTATATGGATATTTTGCCTGCGTGTATGTTTGTGTAACATTTGTGTTCCTGGTGCCTATAGAAGCTAGAAGAAGGTGTCCGATTCTTTTGAACTGGAGTGAGTGGCCATGTGGGTTCTGAGAATGGATTATAGTCCTCTGGGAGAGCAGCCAATGCTGACCATCTCTCCAGCCTTAGAAGTAAGCATTTTAAAAAACAACTTGTGATCTTGACTGAAAGTGGTAAAAAGGACAAAAGGTAAGTTTCTTAGATACACTTAGAATGATGCTACTATTATGTGCTGGGGATATGAAGCTTGGTAGTAGAGCAAGCTTACCTTACTAAATGGCCTGAGTTTAGCCCCAGTACCAGCAACAGCCTGGTTACCTAGGTACAATCTGTCCATCCGATCCTATGCGATGGGATCTTACTCTGTAACCCAGGCTGGCCTAGTGCACACTGTGGAGACAGTAACCTCATGGTAGTCCTTCTGATTGGCTTCCTTAGTACTGGGATTATGGGTCTCAGCAATAGTTATTAGTTATTTGTACATGTGTACAAATGTATTTTAGCATTTTTTAGTACATTCTTAACATATCTTAATAAGCTCAAACTAATTTTTAACCTTTAGTTTTGAAATTCATGAACACAGGAGGGCTGGCTTTGGGAAAGAAGTGGCAGAAAAGGCAGTTTGTGGCTCTGTTCTAACATCTCAACTAAAACTATCTCTCAAGACACTAGGTGCTAATTATGTTGAAAAATACAATCATTGTACTACTATACATAATCACTGATGGACCCACATGATAATTACCTGAGAAGTATCAAAAATGATCCCTGAAAGAATTTTCATTGTTTTGTGGCTAGAAGCCTAGAATATTCAGGCACATGCCTGTAATCCCTGCAGTTGGGAGGTGAAAGCAAGAGTCTTAAGGTCATTCTCAGGTACTTCTGTGTAGGGTCTGAACTTAGTAACACAGACTCTTTTCCCATGAATTGCAGAGAGAGAGAATATATTTTTCACATTCTCTGTAGTAATTACTTGTGTGTTACTTAAGATTATTTGGACTTGTTTCCAGAGGGTAGTCTAGATTTAAATAATGGTAGAGAAGTCATGGTAGCAGCTGAAGCACACAGGACGCGAAGAGCAAAACCTGGAAGGTGGGATGAGCTATAACCTAACCTACTCAAGAAATACAAACAAGCTCTCTGTCTAGACACTGCTGCCAGCAGGGAACCTGGTGTTGAGCTATGTGAGCCCATGGGGGCATTTCTTATCAAACCACTACAGTCTCCAAGCCATTTGGTACACTGGTAGAATTAGGAATAGTTGGTAGCTGATCCTTTCCCAAGCTACTGTAAAATTTTCTTGGGTACCATGTGGTGCTTGGAGTGTTGGAGGCTTGTTAATATTTGTGACTGAAGTCATGGGAAAGGCTGCATAGGCTTCTTGCCATGGGCCCTTTGCTGATCTTCTGTGCTGTTTTAGCATTGGTACAGAAAATCTAGATAAGACAGTTGACCCTTTTCACTGACCTTTTATAAAAGGGATTTCAGAATTTCCTGCAGTTTTTTCACTTTATTGAGTAGTTTGCTTTTATAACACTGAATGTGAGGCCATGATGGTTATTACTGACTAAAAGTTTTCACTCTGTGTAAGTCTTGTGTGTTACATACATGTGTGTATACGTGAATGTCAAAGAGCAACCTGGGGTGTTGAAGAGGAGGCTCCTTTTGGAGGATAACATCCTTGTACATCTTAAACTTAGACCTGGCTCTAGGTCCTCAGTCTGGAACATCAGCAACTTGTATTCTCTGCTGCTGCCTGCTCTCTGCTCCACATTTCACACACACACACACACACACACACACACACACACTGTGTGTGCTTGCCCACGCGAGTGCCATAATGTGTATGTAGGGGTCAGGGATAATTTTGTGCAGTTGCTTCTCTACTTCCGTATGACTATGAAATGCCAGTTCTTACCAAATGAACCAAGTAAGTGATTTATGTTTCTTAGCATATTGAAAACTTAGTCTAGTTCTGGTGAGGAAGGTACAATATTTTTGGTAGTGTTTTAGACAAACCAGAAACGGAGCTATAGGCCATTTTTAACCCTGGATAATCCATTCTTGGCATAGCAGCTAAAATAATGTTATAAATCAGTTGAATGGTGTCATTCCAAAGCTTAAAATTAATAGCTTCCCATTGGACTGAAATAAATCCAAACTGGGATGAAATGGCTCACTTCCCAGGACTGCCATCTAACCCTTTCATGTACCTGGTAAAGTGCCTCAGCCTTTTTACATTACCATGTCTTCCTTCTAGCTTGCTTTGCACATTGTTTATAGCTGAGTACTCTGAACTACACAGCACACATTTATTTTTACTCTGTGACTATTCTTTATATGCTTATATCTCCCCCTTATCAGAATAAGCCCCCGCAGAAGTATGACACTTGTTTTGTAAATGAAAAAAGGAATCTGTCTGGTGGGAGGGAGGTCTGATAAACAGTCAGAAGCTAGCATGGTGACATATGGAAACCAGAGGCAAGTGGATTGCTCAATTCTGGGCCAGCCAACACCACACAAGGAGACCCAGTGTCAGAAGGGACTGGGAGATAACAAGTAGCTATTGCTGCCTTCCCAGTGAGCCCAGTCTCTAGCCGGTGCTTCATGAACTTGAGTGCATAAATTCATTGGAGGACTTTTGGGGGCTTTTAGCATATAGCTTCTAGGTCTGAGAAGGTCCTTAACAAGGATGCTAATAATAGTCTGAAACTTAAACTTTTGAATTTGTTGCCTAAGTGATAGATGCTGAGCCAGGCCAAATTTTGTCCCTACCCTGAATTTTGCAAACTAGAAACCTTTATGCTATTACAAGTCATAAGCTGTTAAGGACAAGAAGCCTGAAGTGCCTACCATGTATCCTGTCAGGTAAAGAATGCCTAGTCCAGGAGCAAAGCCCAAAACTAGTGGCCTCAATGGCAGCACTAGAGATGGCCTAATTTAATCAGCATACCAAAGCCCCACCTACTCTAAGGCAGGAACTGCTGTTTATGTACATAATTTTAATCATTGTGAATAGTATGAAGCACTTGGCAGGCATGTAGAGGAGATAACTATTGGAATTCTTTCACTTGTGGATTCCAAGGATCAAACTCAGGTGGTATAGCCTGCTTGTCAAACACTGAACCGTCTTGGGGCCTCTTTTTCTGACCTATGGATCATTTGAGCTAGTAGGTAAGATGTGTCTGCTTGAACAGGCATTCCTGTTTTTGTTTTTGTTTTTTTAATTAGATATTTTCTTTATTTACATTTCAAAGGATATCTCCTCTCCTGAATGATATCTACCCCTCTGAAAAATTATCAAAAACAAAAACAAAAAACAAACCTGTTTCCTCCCCCCCCCCCCCCCCCCCACCAACCCACCCTCTCCCACTTCCTGGCCCTGGCATTCCCCTACACTGGGACATAAACCTTTGTAGGACCAAGGGCCTCTCCTCCCATTGATGACTGACTAGGACATCCTCTGCTACATATGCAGCTGGAGCCATGATTCCCGCCACGTGTGCTCTTTGGTGGATGGTTTAGTTCCTGAGAGCTCTGATGGTACTAGTTAGTTCATATTTGTTGTTCAGCTCCTTGGGTCCTTTCTCTAGCTCCTTCATTGGGAACTCTATGCTCAGACCAATGGATGGTTGTGAGTCTCTACTTCTGTACTTGTCAGGCACTGTCAGAGCCTCTCAGGAGACAGTTATATCAGGCTCCTGTCAGCCAGCACTTGCTGACATCCACAATAGTGTCTGTATTTGATTGAATATGGAAAGGATTCCCAGGTGGAGCAGTCTCTGGATTGTCCTTTCAGTCTCTGCTCCATAGTTTGTCTCTGCAACTCCTTAGATGGGTATTTTGTTCCCCCTTCTAAGAAGGAATGAAGCATCCACACTTTGGTCTTCCCTCTTCTTGAGTTTCTTGTGGTTTGTGGATTGTATTGGGTATTCTGAGCTTCTGGGCTAATATCCACTTATGATGAGAGTGTATGCCATGTATGTTCTTTTGTGATTGGGTTACCTCACTCAGATGATATCCTCTAGATCTATCCATTTCCCTAAGAATTTCTTAAATTCTTCAGTTGTGAATTCTTTGTTTAGCTCTGTACCCCATTTTTAATAGGGTTATTTGATTCTCTGGAGTCTAACTTCTTGAGTTCTTTGTATGTATTGGATATTAGTCTTCTCCTATGTGTTTTAACAACTAAAATAGGGGATGCCCAATGAGCAGGTGGTATTTGTAAATGGTATTTATAAAATGCCGGTTGAGTCTGGACCTGCTCATCCACAACTTTAATCTGAGTTCTCACAGGATCTGAGTTTGAGGCCAGCCATGGCTACATAGTGAGATCCAATCTCAAAAAAAAAAAAAAAAAAAAAAAAAGGTTAGTTTTTTGAAGCTTTGTACTCCATAGCTATTGTGTTTTGGCCTCCCAAATGCTGAAATTATAGACATGAGATATCACAACTAAAGACACAATTATAACTGGGACCTGAAGAAAGCCCAGCTGTAAGAGCATGTACTATGCTTGCAGAAGACCTCAAGTCCCAGCATCCACTAGGCATGGTGGTGCACGCCTTTGATCCCAAGCACTCAGGAGGCACAAACAGGTGAATCTCTTGAGTTCAAGACCAGCCTGGTCTAAAGTCCCAGCATCCACTTCAGGAACTGTGTATGGGGTGTGTGTGTGTGTGTGTGTGTGTGTGTGTGTGTGTGTGTGTGTGTGTGTCTACCAGTCAGCTCTGCTGCTGGGCTACTACGGTCCATTTCTCCATCTAGCTTGCTTGCTCTTTCCCTCTTTTTTTAACATGGGTGCTTGGGATCTGATTTTAGGTCTTCAGACTTGTCAACAAGCAACTTTACTCACTGAGCCACCTTCTCAGCCCCACTTTTGTTAAGTGTAGGTTTTGCTTAGATTTTGTTTTCTTTTGGATTTGTTGAACTTAGATTAGACCCTCTTAGTATCCCATAGTACCATGCAGAATAGGGACCCATGTCTTATGTAACATGTGTTAGAAATATTTTCAGAGGTAGAATCAGTGAGTACCTCTTCCATCTTTAATTATGCCAAGATTCAGTGTAAGTCTGGCATGAAACTGGTAAGCAGAGGATGGGCTTCTAATTTTGAATTTAGCTTCAGCTTCAAATATTTGAAGCATATTTGTGATGCATAATGGGTCTGTGATCTTAGGCAAGTTATTTAACCTGTGTTTTTACATCTTTAAAACATTTAGTCCCTCACAGGGTGCATGTAAGGATTACAACTAGTTTGGTAGCAACTAGCAAATGTGAGCACTTAATTTACTAGTTATTTTATTTTTTCCATAGAACATAGACTTTTTTCCTTTGTTTCAATGATTTGTTGACAGGGTCTCAGCCCATGCTGACCTTGAACTCAGTATGTAGCAGTGTAGCAGATTTCCTTTATTTTTATTTTTCAAGACAGAGTTTCTCTGTGTAGCCCTGAGTGTCCTGGAACTCACTCTGTAGGGCAAGTCTGGCCTCAGACTCAGCCAAGTGCTGGGATTATGCTACCACTGCCCAGCATAATCTTCCTACTTCTACTACTCAAGCACTGAGAATATAGGTGCATGTCCAGCTAGATATCTAAAATTGTGAAGTGTCCCTTACTGTGAAAGAAAACAGCTTGTCCCAGTCATTTGCAAAGTGTTAGTGTGGTGTCTGGCTGGAGGTCTGCTTATCGACCATAGTCTACTGGTAACTATGCCTCCAAAGAGGCATTAACTGGCTTTATGCAATGGAAACAATTATAGTTGCTCATTTAGGAATGGATTTTTCAAGTTTCCAAATGAGGTTATTTGTGGGTTTATCCTATTGGTCAATATTGAACTTCTTGCCTGATTTTAGAGAAGATGTGTTAACCGCAGCAGATCAATAGAAACCTTGGAAAGCAGTAGCTGACAGAGGTATGAGATGTTCCCGTTTATGATTGGATTTCAGAGTCCAGCATCTCATTTAACTGGTTGAGGACATCAGGAAATGGTTGAAGCATTCTGTAAAGCTGTGTATTTGCTATAAAACAGGAGATTGTTGGTTCCCCATCGTCATAATTCTAAACTAAGGTTTGATTGTTATGGTTTGAAAGTCTCAGCAGGCTGGGACTTTCTGAAGGCTATTCAAGTCATTCTTGCTGGGAATCTCTTACCTGGACCTGAGCCAAGCCTTGGGTTGAGGTTGGCCTTTTGGGGGCCTAGTTTTGGTATCAGGTTGTGGCTTTTTGCTGTGAATGGTGATAACTGTCTTGGAAACACTCCCACTCTGACTCAAGATAAGGAAGTAGGGAAACCTGCCAAGGTATGGGAGAGCTGATAGGGGCCAGCACACTGCCAACCACCCTGCAGAGCAGTGAGCATCTAAGCTAAGACTGCATAGCCAAGGGCCTGTTCAGATCATGTGACAGTTGCTGCTCCCCTGGCAACTGGTCCATTTGTGGCATTAAGACTTGGACTTGCCCTCCAGACTTCCCAGCTGTCAGTCTCCCACAGGGCAGAAGTGCTATGAAAGTCTGCACTAGGGAAGAGGTGGCCTAGAATGACTCAGGACGCGAAGGAGCCTAGGATAGGACAGGATTTAGAAACCCAGTGTTCTAACGAGAGGCCTAATCCACTGAACTGTCATTAGCCAGACTGCAACCAGGGCAACTGAGGTGAAAGTGGGCTAGTTAAAGGAAATCCAGCAGGAAATCAGCAGCAGCAGCAGACTTAGCGTCGTGTGATGGGTGCTGCTTTGGCCTAGTGGTAGGGACCTCAGTGGCTCACCCTCATTCAGTAGCTGTTCTCCAGTCACTCCTCACCCTGTCCTGCTCAGGTTGGTCTCCCAGTATCCAGGCTTCAGAAAAAGAACATGTAAGGGTTTGTCTGTAGAAAGAATTTTTGTATAGTTTTGGAGAAAAAAAGATTTAAGTGAGAAAATGGATTACGATGTGTTTGTTTTGGCTGACGTAATCAGTAGGCTGTAGGGTAGCCTCCTGTTTGTCTTGTTAAGGCTTACTATTACCAGATCTTTTCCATGTATGTTTTAGTTTTAAACAAGGGTCTTAGGTACTCATCTAGCTTCAGATTCTGATTATCTTGCCTTTTTTTCCATTAGAAGACAAAAATTTATATGAAAACTCTATTTTAAATGTTAGCAACTTAATTTGCTTTATTTTTTTTAGACCCAGTATCTCACTGTGTCGTTCCGGCTGTACTGGAATTTGCAATGTAGAACTTTGAAGCCAAAGTCTCAGATGCTAGGAACTCCTGTCCTCAAAAGCTGAGGTCTGAAAAGCAGTTTGGCCTTTAATAGCATGTAGAGATTGGGAAGTAAACAGATTTACAGGCAGTTGGGGTTTTTTTTGTTTTGTTTTGTTTGGGGGGGTAGGTTTTTTTAACACCAACTATAATCCCATCAATGTATTTCTAAAGAAATGTAAACTGTTCATTACATTCTCTTAAACATCACAGTGTAAAACTAGTACCCGTATGCGTGAAGGCTTTGGCCACACTGGTAAAAATGCTGTCTTTGCATCTGCACAGATATTCTTGTGCAATCCTACTGGAGCACCAGGTGGACCCCAAGGAAGGGCAGGGCAGGGGAGGTGATCTTTTGAAATGTTTCCAGGCACTCTGTCCAGCTCGCTGTCTGTTCCTCTTTCAACCCAAGAGTGCCGCGGAAAGCTACAAAGACACTGATGAGACTAGAGATCTGTTGCCATCTTCTAGGGAAGATCTGGCCTGGAGTGTGGCTGCCTGGATTCGAAAATGTGTCCTTGACTCCATGGAGTAATTCTTGTAGTTTTGCCTAAAGGGGAGCAGAGGATCAGACAGGTGAAGCTTGGCTATTCTGGGAGGTGTGTCATATTCTAGTCCCCCATTTGGGCCATGTGAGACACCACCCTCATCCATATACAACTTGAGAACTTTGAAAGGGATTCAAGACTAAGCCTAGCCCTGCCCAACAGAAGGCTTATTTAAAAGGGGCTACTCTTACCACTCTTGGTCCTGTTGGACTTAGGTCTTTATACCAGCTCTGCAGCTGGCTTATTGAAAGCTCACTTCCTGTCTCAAGAATTCCAGCCAATTATTTATAAACTGAGGGAAAAGCTCTGTTGTAGCATGTCAGAATTGTTCCCAGAACACTGCCTTTGCCAGCAGCCTCATTGATACCTGGGCACCTCAGTTCAAAGGGATCACACATAGGAAATGTGAGAATTGACCAAGCCTTACTTTGCAGATTCTAGGAGTTTGATGGCTTCTTCATTTCTGCCTTGCTCCATAAATAGCAGGGCCAGCTCCAGTAGGGCATTTGGAATCAAGTAATGGTCATATTTAATCTTCTTTTCACTGCAAAACAGAAGTAGACATGGCCCACCCTTCAGGTCCTCTCCACAGCCTTCTCAGAACTTCAACTCCTCTTCACCAGAGCCTTCGGGCACCCTTAGCTCACCTCCCTGTTTCAGTCTCTTAAACTGGGAAGCCCGTTCCCTATCTTGGCATCTCTGACCCTTGCTCCATTCTGTCCTGGAGACAACACAGTCTTCCTTGACATATCCTTTCCTGTGACGACAGGGCCTTCTCAGTCTGTCCTTTATAGTTCTAGGCAGGAAAGAGCCTCACTGTTGTCTTCTGGTGTGTGTCCTGTGCCCAGAACTTTTGTTTTCTGGCTAAACTTCCAAATTTATTTTGTGTTTACTTATTGGAACAAAGTCTTGATATGTCCTGGCCTCGAACTCTTAGAAATCTTTCTGCCTCTGCCTCCCAAGTGTTAAGATTAAAACCATGAGCTATAAACATCCAAAATTAACCATCGCCCTGATAGCCTATCCGGTTATCTCTTATCCTGGCTCGGAGTAGGCTTCAGCAAATGTGTGGTGAATGAGTTGGTTGGAGGAGTAGGAGGATGGAGAAGCCAAGCCCAGCAGCATAGCCAAAGGCACTTACTTGGAAGAAATGCTCCTGAAATTCTCCTCTGCCTCCTGGATTCGGCCCAGGTATTTCAGACACAGGCCTTTCAGCAATTTGACCAAGCAATCGTCATCTGCTGAGTACTCATTCTCTGAGAATAGAGGTGTGGGGGAAGAAGGTAGGCTTGCTCACTTCTGCAACTTACTCAGGGAGCCCCTCTGTGGAACCCAGGACACTGGTGAATCAAGACACAATTCACCTCAGGGGACTCACATCTGAGAAGAAAAGACAGATATTGAGATAATGGCTCCAGAATGAATTAGGAGTAACTGGAGGGAGCTCAAAAGAAGGCCCTGGACAAGGAGACGGGACACTTGCAGAGAGGAGCTAACACTGGTCTTGTAAAAGGTTGGTTAGTAGGGTAGAGGGATAATAAGGACAGTTTGGCAGAAGAACCTTGAACTCTAAAGACCTTGACCTAGCCTGTTAGGGTCAGGAGCCTAAGGGTAATCACCTGGGCCCATTGCCAGCATCTCTTCAGCCTTGGTGATGACCTCGAGCATCCCATCAGTGAGTTTCGGCTGCTTCCCAATCACAGCATAGCCATTCCAGATGTACATCATTTCCTGAGAGTGGGAGTGGGGCAAGTCAGTCCTAGGTCTCTGCCTCAGCAGGGCCTCAGTTTTCCCATCTGTAAAACAGGCAGCTCAGTTCAAAAGGTCCTGAGGCCTTTGGATCCCTGATCTTCAGGTCTCCTTCCAACCTATAAAGCTGTAGGATTGAGGGCATTGTGGAAGCAGCCTTACCAGGGGTTTGTTATTGAGCTTATCTATTCCATAAGTGTTTAGGGTGGCCCAACAGCCAATAGGTTTCAGCTACTTCCCTACTATACCTTGCATGAATACTACCATACCTTCTCTTTATCCAAACTCCTTTCTTGAGGACTAGGCCATGCCCAACACTGTTCAGGGAACCCTCCCTGCTCCAGCTGGCAGGGCCTCCCTTGTTGGAGGAAGCCATTAAGCATCTCAGGACAGTCGAGCCTAAGACTGTCCCTTTCCCCACAGCAGCAGGCTCAAGGATGGCAACCTCATCGATTAGAATACATCCTGATCCTTTTCCTTTTCAATAACAGCTTAGAGTCATATTTCCTAAACCATCAAGACATGTAATGGACACTGAATGCAGTTTCTATAAAGCCCTAAAGATTGTTAGGGATTTTGTTTCAATGTAGATTTAGGTCAGTGTTCCTTAAGATAGAAAACTGGCTATAACTGCTGTAGAAGGGCCGGCAGCACGTAGCCTGTCCTTCCAGTGCCCTCACAGATGACTTTCTACAGAAGCGGGTGTAGTACCCTTCCCGTCTCCTTTTGATAGTATTATCTTTATTGTACATCTTATTATACATTTTCTTGAGACAGGGTCTCGTATTCCAGACTGGTCTCAAATTTACCGTGTAGCTTGGGGATAACTCCCTTGCCTCTACTTCCCCATGTTGGGATTACAGACATGTGCTGCCACACTCAGTCTGTAAAATCCTTTAGAACTGGGCCAGGTGTCAAGAAAGAGCTGACTGTAAAGTAGGGAGAAGGACCCCCTAAGGTTACACACTACTGAACAGGAAAGTTTATCTGGACTGAGCTTATTTGATGTAATTCATGGAATTATCCTAACAGTGGCCCTAGATTTAGGCTCTGGAGACTTACATCTCTGAATTCAATTTTTTTACTCCATCTATGTGAGCTATTCAAGTTATTACTGACCCAGGTTAGGCTTTATATCCCCTACCATGAAGGTTTTGTTCAGAGTCAAACATAACTTGGCCTGAGATCCCCCCAACCCTCACTTCAAAAAAGGTTAATCTAATGAGGAGAACTGTGCAAGTAGCAATTAGAACCCTGTGACAACAGAACAGTCATTGTAGGAACAAGACAGCCAAGACAGACCCAGACATCCCTCTGCTTGAGGCTGGGGTGTTATCTAGTATCTAGGAGAGCTGTTCTTCCTGCCTTGAGGCATCTTGCAGCCTGCTGGCCTGTCTCCCAGACCAGGTGAATTGTGAAACCCTTTCTGGTCCCTTCACCCACCCTCTGCCTCAGAGGCTCTCTTCCTACCCACCAGAGCAGGGATTGGCAAGGAAATTGGGTTGGGGGAGAGGTAGCGCCTGGACTTCCGGATAGCAAACTTCTCTGTGGGTAGAGATTTCCCAGCAATCTTGAGCTTCAAGCCTGGCACAGCCCTGAAGAAATGGGAAAGAAGGGTTGAAGATGCAGTCAGTGGGAGAGCTCCTGCCTAACATGTCCAAGTCCCCAGCGTGAGCACAGGGAGAACAAGTCTCTAGCCTTTGCTGGCCTATCCACACCTCAGTTTCCACGCTTTCATCATTGCTCCTATTTCAAGGTGCAAGCCAGCCTGTGGTGATGGTCTCATTTCCCAGTTCCTGCATGACCTGATTGCTTTCGAAGGCAGCTGAGCAAAGGCTCCAGAGCCCGCAGTGTAAGAAGGTGTCTAGGTATCTTCTAGGCCTGCCTTCTAGTTATCTCTCCTCCACAACCAGGCCTTGCTGGGAGGGCCCACAAAAGTCTAATCCCAGTTTCACAGGCATGACCAACACCCAGAGGAAAGAGGGACTTGCACAGACAAACAGCTCAAACCCTTAATTAACTCCAGCTTCCTGAACTGTGGCCTCCTTAGCTGTTTCAAGCATAGAATAAAATGCATACAGCTGGGCATGCCTTGACTGGAGCCTCACCCACTACCAGCTGCCTGGCCACTGGGTGTGGCTGGGATCTCAGACCCTGAGCTGTATGGGCTCAGGAAACAACTGATGGGTGAGGCCACCCCAGATTCCTTGCTGCATATTCATTGCAGAACCTCTCTGGGTCTGTTCTCTAATCTCAAAAGTATAGATTGTACTACCTCCTCTCAAGGGGTGTGGGAGAAGTCTGTGAGCTGGGGCCACTGTTTGCTCTAGCAGCAGACTGCATACAGTGCTGTTTCAGCACTAACAGGCCTGTCAGTGAAGCTGGCCAGCCTCATCTCCACCGTGGGAGGAGAGCCCTAGACACCGTCCTCCAATTCCAGGTTAACCTTTTGACTCTTCATAAAAGGCAAATAAGAGGTAAAGAGAATAATGAAAAGATAAAATAATGAAAAAGAATAATTAAAAACTCTGGGAGGAGGCAGCCTCCTGTGGTTCCAGGTTCTACTGCAGGGTTTTCAAAATACTTTTTCCAGTTGCAAAACTAGCCTGCTTGTTATTCCATTGTCCCAGGCGTCCCAGCTGGGTAATGGTTTTAATGCTGTTGGATTGATCCAGTGACTTTGGCTGTGTTTCTCTCTGTGGCTCCAGCAAACTCAGCTGATGGAGAGATCTCTTGTACCTCAGAGTCTGGTGTTTAAATGTAAAATGTCTCCTATGGGGATTTCAACACTTGGTTGCCAGTGGGTGGGCTGTTTTAGGGAGAGGTTTAGGAAATATGACTGCTAGAGGAAATAGGTCACTGGGGGCAAACTTTGAGAGTGCATGCATAGCCTCCCCTAATTCCAGTTTTGCTCTCTGCTTTGCATTTGCAGTTGTTACCATGCCCATCCCTTTATCACTACACTCCTGTTGTCACCCCTGCCATGATGGACGTGTCCTGGGACCACTGGTCATGGTGCTTTATCACAGCACTGGAAAAGTGACCAAGACAGGGTCCTTGTCTGTCCCAGTGACCAGATGAAAGAGATGACAAACATTCACAGGATTCTAACCGCCAGCAACACTGGCATGGAGTGGTGCCCAGAGGGGAAGAAGGGCACAGGGCGCTTGGGGACAGGCAGCTTAGAGGTGGGAGTACCTATTGCATCACTACAACTCAGATAGCCAGGAGCAGAGCCCGACCGTCCGTCCACAGCAAGCCTGCAGCAGGAGCGCTGTGGAGGGACCCACCTGAATAACTCCACTTCATCATCCCCGAATGGCTTATAGTCTTCCTTCCCAAACATGCTGAGGTAGGCAGCCTTCATGTAGATGTAGGTGGCCTGTGGGAGACAGCAGAGACGTGAGCAGCCCTTCCTCTAATCACAGTGAGTGCCACATGAAAGTCAAGCCTCACTGTGGCTCCATAGAGATTTACAATCACTAAGCCCCCAGGGGAGGATGCTGAAACAACTGAGGAGTTTAGAGGCAGGAGTTGGATGCCTGCAAAGCAGCCTCCCTCTCCATCTTGGCCCTATCAGGAGAGAGAGACCTGAGCAGCATGCAGGGCTGCTGAGACCGTGCAGAGACAGGGTGAGCATGGAGGGGTACTACTGGGAAGCAGGGACTGCAGGTGGCCCTGCCGGATAGTGGGAAGATTCAGAGACTCAAGGGTACCCATATGCTCAGAAGTAGATAGGTAGCACATGTGTGGGGCACAGATGACCTGAAGTAGGGACTATATGAAGGATGTATGGGTCCAGAACAGTGAACAGGGACCCTGGCAGGGCTCAGTGATAGACCTACATCACTCACTTTACACCTTCATCTCAATCCATCTTAAAATGTCTTCAAGGACCTTGCCTGCTGGATCCATAGGCCACCTGAGGGAAAGTGGGAAGGGAGCCCCTTGCTTCAGGGGCAGAGTGACCTACACATCCCATAACCACAAGAGAGACCAGGTTAGAGGAATTGGCTCAGTGCTGCCCTCCAGTGGCCAAGCTTTGAAATAGCTGCCACCCAGGACAGCTCTGCCAAGGAAAATACCTGCCAATGGCCAAAATAGAACCGGAGAAAAAGAGATCAGAACATCCTGAAACATTCACCTGCACCGTCTGTGCTGGAGCACAGACCCTCAGGTGCTCAAACCTTCAAACAGGACCAAGCTCGTCTTTGTGAGTGTGTAACGGAATCCCTTCATGGAACCTTTAACATGGTGTCACCCTTGCCCATACCTCTAGGTCTCCCCTGTCCCTGACATGGTGCACTGCATTCCAGGGACTGTACCTCCTGTTTAGCTTTGTTTCCATTGATTGAATGCCTGTGATATATTCTGAATTTAATAAAGATATGGCAGGAGTACATGTACACTAATTCAAAATCAGCTTCATAAGCAATGGAGACAGACTCTACATCCCCCACCCCCAGGAACATCTTCCTTACTAGAACACTGCCCCCAAACAAATTAAGTTTATTTGGGTTTTTAAATTAAGAATTTAAAACTTTCCAATTAGTGTAAAATAACCAAGTCAAAAACCTTATGATGTCTGTTTTTAAAAAATGACTATAAAAAGTCTTAACAATCAACCAACCAGCAAACGAGTTAGGATACAGGCATGGAGATGCACATCTGTAACTGCAGCAGCTGGGAAGTCAGGGCAGGTAGATCATGAGTTCATGTTTATTCCCAGCCTCGTTGTTAGTTTGAGGCCAGTCTGAGCTAAGTGAGACCCTACTCAAAAAAAAAAAAAAAAAAAAAAAAAAAAGGAAGAAGGGGTCATCTAGATAGCTCAACAGTGAAGAGGTTGTTACACAAGCATAACAACCTGAGTTCAATCCCAGGAACCCACAAAAGGGTAAAAGGCGAGAACAGAGTCCACACACACGCTGACCACCATAGTCATATACACAGTAATTAACAAAATACATAAGTTTTCAAAACATATACAATATTTGGGATATAAATAGACAAATATTTGGGGAAATGTTCAACGTCCTTAGCCATAAGAGAAACGCAAATCAAAACTACAAGAAAACCAGCAACAACAAACATTGAGGATGGGGGGAAGAGGAGCCTTATAGCCTGCTGAGACTGTGCATTGGTGCAGCCAATCTAGAAATCAGGATGGACATTCTTCACAACATAAAAATAAACTTTTCATACAATTGAGTGTACCACTCTGAGTGTGTAGATAAAGGAGCAAGCTTCACTGCTACTGAGGCTGCACCTTGTCAGTAGTCTGTCCTGATCTCTCTCAGTGCCAAGCCTCAGCTGTGTTCCAGGAATCCGTCGTGCCTTCAGAGCCAGTACTACCCAGCTAACTTACACATTATCAGTGTAGTTAGCTGCCTCTAGCTTCTGTGGCTGACTTCAAGCAAACACTTCCCAGGGTTCACCTCAGTGATGCTGCTCTTTTTTAATCACTGCTAATTTCTTAGCTCCAGCTAACCAGCATCAATTGTCCCAGTCAAGCAAAGATTTTACTTCAGAGGTTCTGGTCTCTTGTTAATCAATGGCTGGTTCTTCAGCCCCAGCTAATCAGAATCACAGATTCTCAATTCAAAATAGCAGACAGCCCTGATAGTCTTTAAGTGACTCTCAAGGTTCCTTCTAGAACTTCACAAGCCAGGCCTTCATTGTCTGTATTGCTCTCAGAATTTTTATCTTCCAGGCTTCTATAGTACAGCTCACCACGCTTTGAATACTCACTGGCTTTTCTAGCCCAAAATTTCAAAGTCCTTCCATTATTCTTCTCAAAACATGGTTAGGTCTGTCATAACAATACCCTATTGTCCCGGTACCAATTTATCTTAGGATACCATGGCTATGATGAAACACCAGGACCAAAAGCAGCGAGGGCAGGAACCTGGAGGCAGGAGCTGCCACAGAGGTCATAGAGGAGTGCTACTTACTGGCTTCCTCCCTACAGCTTGCTCCACCTGCCTTCTTCTAGAACCTAGGACCACTATCCTAGGGGTATACTACCCACAATGGTCTGGACCCTCCCGTATCAATCACTAGTTAAAGAAATGCCCCATAGTCTTGCCTGTGGCTGGATCTTGAGTCATTTTCTCAACTAAGGCTCCCTTTTCTCTGATGATGACTCCAGCTTGTGTCAAGTTGACATAGAACTAGCCGGCACAGTCACGGTGTTGATCACGGC
>JADRCD010169079.1:5204-25947 GCA_019843815.1 Montemys delectorum | reverse complement strand
TTCCTTCCTTCCTTCCTTCCTTCCTTCCTTCCTTCCTTCCTTCCTTTCTTTCTTTTTCTTTCTTTCTTACATTTATTTATTTTATATATGTGAGAACACCATCACTGTCTTCAGACATACCAGAAGAGGGCATCAGATCCCATTACAGATAGTTGTGAGCTACTATGTAGTTGCTTGAAATTGAACTCAGGACCTCTGGAAGAACAGCCGGTGAGTGCCTTTATCCACTGAGCAGTCTCTCCAGCTTGACATTGGTTTCTTCAGTGGGAATAGGTACTGTTATTTTCTAGCCTGTGGCCCAGGAAGGCTGCTTCTGGATCTGATTGCCTTTCCTTTTCTTTCCCTTGAGAGAACTGAGGGGAGGACAAAAGAAGCCACAGACAACCTGAATTCATGACATTCTCCAGTCTAGGGTCAAGGCCTCTTTAGAAAAAGACGTGCCCTTGTATCTCTGAACTCACTAATGAGGCAAATATTGGCTTATCTGCAAGTGATTCAGCTGCAATCTGATCCATGTATCTGGTGGCTTACTATTCCCAGAGAAAATAAAGCATCAGAAAGAAGCTTGAGATACAGAGGACCCACCAAGAATAACTCAGAGCCCTGGACACCCACAGGCAAATGGCCCCTGTGAAGGGCATACATGGAAGAGGATATGATGGTGAGTCAGAGTTACTGTCAGTTTACTGTTGAGGGCTCTGGCAAGCTGACTGTCAGCTCCCATATGTGGTAGGAAATCCAGCAATGAAGTGTATTGATGTCACCCAGACAGACCACACCCCAAATCATAGGATTCTCTCTCTAATTCAGTGCTGGAGCTGACTCCATGTGATGCCCGTGTGATGCTGAAGACAATACGCTCCAGGATTGACAAAAATTCCTCACTTCTCATGTTAGTCATTTTTCTTCCATAAGGAAATGACCAGGGTTCTTCAGTTTTACAGCCTGGACTGATGTGACTGGCTCTGAGAAAGAATTCATAGAGGAGGACTGAGTCACACATGAGACCTTTGGATACCAGGACGCTCCCTGAAGATTTACTGGGTCTACAGCAAGAAATAATGTTTAGATTAAATTTTTGTCTTGCTTTTGGTTTAGGTTTTATTTTGTTTTGGGTTTTTCATTTTCTTTGTTTGGCTATGGTTTGCTATTTCTTTTATTCTTGTCATTGATAGTTTTCTAAGACTATACATTGCATATACTGACTGTACTTTTAAGTGCTTATTGAATATAACATATTTTTATGAACAAAAATCTCAATTTCCAACTCTTTACTCCTAAGATCCTTCTTTAGTCAGATGTGGTGTCACAATCCTGTAACCCAAGATGTCTCACACAGATTTATCTCTGCAAGGTCCAGACAGCCTGGGCTTCATAGTGAATACCTAGCCAGGCAGCTAGGGCTTTGTCGGGGGATGGTGCCTTGAATGTGAATGTCATGGCATACTCCATGGACACCCACTTCATAATGAGTAAAGTGTCCATACTGTATCCTTGAGGTCATAAACTTAGTTACTCAAAATATGGTACTCTGTATACTCATGTTAATGAAATGATCATGCACACCATAGTAATGAGAACCTACCCTATTTTTCTAAGCCCTCACAGGAATTCATTAAGGATGTATAAGAGAAATCACCAAATATCCAGTTGGAAGAGATCTGTCACCTTTCATTTTGGATGAAAATGCAGTTTAGATCCATTGGATGAAATGAAGATTCAGGAAGACCTTCTGGGGGTGGAGATGGGAGTGTGAGGTCCATCTCAATGTTCCAGCTAAACAGTGTTTAGAGGACTAGCTTCAGACTAGCTGGAGAGGATAGAGTAGGCAGCAGAGGCAACATGCTTCTGAGAGAGAGCATCTCTGTGCAATGCTAGGAAGGGAGAGGAATCTTTGATGCTGTTCTTTTCCATGAGAGATCTCAGAGTATATTGAGGAATTGTGAAGTTCCTCTGGAATGAGTCTGACTTCTGAGACTGACAGAGAGTAAAAGAGTTAACGTGTGGATGATGGTCCCCGGCCTGGTGTTGTCAAATTCAGGGTAAAGAGAATCTACTGTCCTCTGGTCTTCACATAGGTGGTGGTGCCAGGTCTTGGCCCACAGAAGCTAAGACATTTGGTTTTCTACTTTTCACTTATACTAGAATCTCTCCATCTGATGCACTCTTTTAATTATATTACTATGTGTTCCACTTGAGAAATTTCAGACTTTTGTTATTGTTCTTTCTTTCTTTCTTTCTTTTTTTTTTTGGAAGACAAAATATCAAAATATATTTCTTTTTTTTATTAGATGTTTTCTTTTTTCTTTTTTTTTTTTAGCTTTGCTCTGCCTGATTTCTTTTTTTTTTTTTTTTAGATAATTTCTTTATTTACATGTAAATTTTCCCTTTTCCCTTTCCCAGGTTCCCCTCCAAAAAACAAACAAACAAACAAACAAAAACAAAAGAAGTTTGTTATTGTTCTTTCTTATCCAGAAGCACTAGAAACCAAGAAGGGCAGCATCAAAGCATCACCAGAAAGACAAGTTAAGGGAATGTCAGCATTTGAGATTTGTAGTTGTGCCGAGATGGTTGTGAGACCCAAACTGCTCTGAAAGATCTTCTATACATTTCTGGGGTACTCATCAAGGTTTTATAGATTAATAGAGCATATATAATGAAACTAATTATAGGAAGGGAATTTTTAAAAAATGACTGTGTTCCAACTAATACAATAGCTGTTTATGAGAAGTCTAAGAATCCAGTAGTTACTCGGTCCACAAGACTGGATGTCTCAGCTGGTCTTTAGTATACCCTGGGATCACAAAGAAGTAGGCTCTAATTCCAGTGAAGGAATGGGTTTGCTAGCAAGAGATAGAAAGAAGGCAAAACGAGAGAACTTCATTCTTTCATGACCTTTGTATGGGTTATCAGCAGATGATGTGGTCCATTTAAACCTGGACCTATAGAGTTGGATTAAAATTTTATCTTCCCACATCCATGATTGGCATTAAAGGTATATCTTCTTTTCTCAAATATTTAGATTAGCAGTAGATATTCCCACTTTAAATTAAGTAAAACTTCTGCACAGTTGTGTCCCTCCACTTCTGAGTTTTGGGTAATTCCAGATATAATCCAGTTAACAAATAAGAACAGCCATCACATGCCTACCTCTTGTCAACTTGACACACAATCATATCTCCTTCTGACTTGATAAATTTCAAGTGAAAACATTGTCCAGTTTATGATAATGCTAAACCTGATGTAACAATCCAATATCCAATTGAAAACCTATTATATATTTGACCAAGTCATAATTATCCCTAACATAACTGCCCATTTTATAGCTTCAAATGCATTATAAATTTAGAATAGGTAGTAACGTTTCTTGATGAAATTCCTTTTTAGGGTCCCAAACTTAAATATGATAACCATTGATATTCAGACTGATGTTACATAACATGATAAAGACGAGATTAAGGAAAGAAAATGCCAATATCTGTCCAAGCACATTCTTAACAATATATAACAGTAGTCCTCATTTCAATTATAATCCTCACTTCTTCAACTGGTCATGTGGCCTTGGCTGGTATTTATAATTATATTCCCATACTACTCATTCTATATTTCATCCACTATCAGCAAGAACATCAGTAGATCTTGGCTCTTATGGAGGAGTGATCCATGCCTTTATTCCTGATAGATCTGTGCCCCTTGTCTTCCTGCTTGGATTAGTCTATTGAGATTTCTCTTTGCCTTTAATTCAAAAGGCAGGGTAATACAAAGAGATTCCCTAACCCATCTCCTATACTCCAGACATAAGCTTTTTCAACTCCATTTGGAGAATTAATTCAATTTCCCCATGCTGATCTGGATCAACCATCCTTGCTAGTGCTGTTATTTCTATTTTAGCCAGTTGGTTTAAAAGCATTGGAAGCCTAAAGTGGCCAGGAGGAAGTCTGAGCTATCAGTTCAATGGAGTGTTTGTTGTGGCTCCTGATAGGAATATGAGCCCTTCTGGCACAAAACTTTTTTGGCCAGCATAAATTAAGAGCGCAGGAAACAAAACAAAATATTTCCTAGTGGGTAACTAGTAGTAGTAGTGAGTGGAACTATTCCCCTTCTCACCCCTTGATTCTGGGACCTGTGGACCCTGGATATGGGCAAGACCATAACTGGTACATATGAATAATCTCACTTCTGGTCATTTCTCATGCAAAACAAAATGTCTGACCATGTATACTGCCCACAGTTCTACCCATTGTGAGGATTTCCCTTCACTGCTATCTTTCAGTGTTGTCTCAGAAAAAGGATTGTAATGCTGCAGCTGTCAATTTCTGAGGGGTACCTGAAAAGTGTGTAGCATCACCAGACACATGGTTTCTTTTCCTCAGTCAAGGTACCATAAAGCATACTTCATAAGGCTATATGTACATGTTTGGCTGCAGATGGCATTGAAACAGGAGTAGTAGAAACCGTAGACATTTAGGCAACTTTCTTATGTAACTTTCTTATTCCTTTAGGGTCTGCTTGGACTTGATCATGTACATACCCATTCCATTTGATAACAAATTCATGCTAAGCATGTCCTGTTTCCCTCCTTGACATAGCACCTAGGTCATGATAGGCAGCTCAGGTGGCGTAGTAACTTTGTGTCCCATTGTTAGACAATCTGCTTTCATCAAGTTCCAATAACAAGCCAGAAGCTAGCTGTCTTTCAAAGGGTGAATAATTGTCTGCAGATGTTGGTAGAGCTTTGTTCCAAAATACCAAAAAGTCTCTTTTATGACTCACACATATGAGCCAGTCAATGGTTCTTTTTTAAAAAAGATTTATTTATTTATTTATCTTATGTATATGAGTACATTGAACTATCTTCAGACACACTAGAAGAGGGCATTGCATCCCATTACAGATGGTTATAAGCCACCATATGGTTGCTGGGAATTGAACTCAGGACCTTTGGAAGAGCAGTCAATATTCGTAACCATTGAACCATCTCTTCGGCACCCTGCCAATGGCTCTTAACAGCATCCCTATATGCCAGTGACTCCTAAAGTACCACTGGGGGTGACTTACGTGGGCAGTGCATCCTGCGTGAGATGTCACAGCTCCACTCCAGAGTCCAGCACAGTGTGCCGCCAACACAGCTGTGCCACCAGCACACATGTGCTCTCCACAAAGGTGACACCCACGTCCTGCACTATTATTACCTAGTAGTCATTAAATTAATGTGAGACTCTGTAACTTAACAGAATTGCTGAAAGAAATTTCTTTCTTCAACTTTTCTCCCATTGCATGTGCAATTCCAAGCAAAGGTACGGTCCCTTTAAAGTCCTACAAGTCTGTCATCTTAAACCGAGATGAGCACGTCAAAGTAGATTCTGTCGTAGGATTCCCTGAAGCACAGAATGAGAAGGACACTGAGCAGACACGACCTGGGAAGGTACCAGTTGAACCAAGACAACTCTGTATGATAGATAAAATGTGACAAAAAAAAATAAAAGCACTCCCATGAACATATTACTTTAAAAGGTGATAACTCCACAGGTAATGCCTTCTGGAATGGGGTAGACAGTTTCCACAAAAAGCTCAAAGAATATCGGAACACTGCTGTTCAAGAATACTCCCAGGAAGATACAGGAGGCGTGCAGTGTCGCTGTTATCAAAGGCAAGTGGGTGATGATGTTTAGACAGGTCAGGGTGAACCATGTGGAGGACAGTGTGGCCCCAGAAAACAGGAGGAGAAGAATCAGTTTCAGCATACCCTGGATAAAATCTGCAAACCTTGCCATAGCTATCCCAACCTCATAGCTTCCAACTATGGACCAAAATCCAATCCAGCCAGCATCTACTTCACTAACATGCACTTAAAATTAAGTCCAGAACTCTAGACCAGCCAGCAAACACACCAAGTCGTATTGCGTATGCTAAAGCAATCATCAAAAACCTCAAATTGCTTAGTAAATTACAAAAGCTCTGCAGGTAACTCAGCCACTGGCTTGCAGCAACAACACTGGAAGGAAGAGGAGGCCAGGGCAGGAAATAAGCTAGAGTGGCAGAGAATATTAGGGAAACAACTCCAAATTCTGCATATAACACAGTTTCGATTTGGTCTTTAATATGAGCCCTGCTACTTACTCCCTGCAGCAAGAAGGGGTGCTGTCCCATTGGGAGCTGGAACGACCAGGGGCCGGATGAGGTAACTTAGCATCCATGCAATTGCTGTGGCAGTGGCTCGTCGCTGTCAGCAGAGAACCACGTTGTAGAGAGGATTGGCGCTGCATTCATGACAGTAGGACCTGCCGGTCCGTTCAGTATCTGCCCCTCATGAATTAATCTTTTTTTAAAGGCTAAGTCTGCTATAGGTATGCATCTTAGACCAGGTCCCAAAACCATAAGAAATGACATTGGAAGCATAGTGACTTGCAGACCTCTCTTGTCCAGCAGCCACATGAACGCGAAGCAGGGCAAAAAGCCTATGGGCCCCCACAGGACCAAATTCTGGATGGCGCTCCAGGTGTTCCAGACCAGGCCCTGTGAGAACTCGAGGAGTGAGAAGAGCAGCAGCACCAGCCACCAGCGCCCATGCACCCTCCCAGGCAGGGCCGCCATGAACAGCACGCTGCCGCCTCCCTGCCCCTGCCCACGGAGAGGGTCATCCAGTGCCTGACTAATACAGAAGTGAATGCTCACAGCCATGCATTGGACTGAGCACAAAGTTCCCAATGGAGAATCTAGAAAAAGGACCCAAGGAGCTGAAGGGTTTGCAGCCCCTTAGGAGGAACAACAATATGAACCAACCAGTACCCCTGGAGCTTCCAGGGTCTAAACCACCAACCAAAGAGTACACATGGCTCCAGTTGCATATGTAGCAGAGGATGGCCTAGTCGGCCATCAATGGGAGGACAGACCTTTGGTCTCTTGAAGGCTTGATGCCCTAGTGTAGGGGATGCCAGGAGAGGGAAGCAGGAGTAGGTGGGTTGGTGAGCAGGGAGGGGGGATGGGATAGGGAGCTTTCAGAGGGGATAAAATTTGCAATGTAAATAAAGAAAACATCTAATAAGAAAACTTT
Source organism: Montemys delectorum (assembly GCA_019843815.1). Taxonomy (NCBI): domain Eukaryota; kingdom Metazoa; phylum Chordata; class Mammalia; order Rodentia; family Muridae; genus Montemys; species Montemys delectorum. Next base: position 18,893 of record JADRCD010169079.1, on the reverse strand, counting down.
TAGACATTTTACCAAGGTGATTTCTTAGTGAAACATGACCATCCTTTCATTAAAAGGGTTCTGGGTCTGCAAACTTGCTGAAATCTGGAAATAGATTCATGAGCCTTTTGTCATGGCCCGAGGCAGACTTTCTTTCAATTGTTTGAGAAGTTTTGTACGTAGACAGATGAAATAAACTTTTCTTTTTCTTTTTTTCTTTTTTCTTTTGAAATTGTGTGTGTATTAAGATGGTCTATCCATAAAGTCATTCACCAACTGTTTCAATGAACAATGGTTCTGCATGGAGGGTGGCACAGACATTAGGTGAGGATAAGAATCTGGTTCATTGGCTGTGATGATTTTGAAAAGCATTCATCTCAGAGAAAGAGTAACTTATAAAGTCTTCTTCAAACTTGATACAAGAGCTACAAATGTCAAGCAAAGCATTCAGTCTCACTCTTTGTTGTTCTCTTTCCTACAAGCCACTTCCCAACTTAACTGTCTATGTCTCCCTTGGGTATATAAATACTTTTGAAATATATAAGCTGTTCTGAAAACCATAGTATAGTGTAAAACATGAAATAAACAATACTACTAATAGAAAGGCTGAGATAGGAGAAGCAAGATTTCAAGACCCTTATGTTGTACACAGCAAGACACTGTCACAAACAAGCTGAAAGTATATATAGATTGTACAATATTGGACATGGATGACAATCAATAAATTTCTAATTCCTCATATTATTGGATTTCCATCACTTAGGATATGTTGGTAATATTAATTTTCATATTAAGATATTAAGAAAAGGTAATTGTCACTTCCTATTGTTTTTGTTGTAAGAGGTGGAATTAGATTTGTGTGGATTTGTTGAAAGATTACCTTCTTGTTTCTTCTGGGGTTTAGTTTTGCTCCTCATGTTGATGTTTTTCATCTATTATCCTTTGTAGGGCTGGATTTGTGGAAAGATATTGTGTAAATTTTGTGTTGTCATGGAGTATCTTGTTTTCTCCATCTATGGTAATTGAGAGTTTTGCTTGGTATAGTAGCCTGGGCTGGTATTTAAGGTCTGTATGACATCTACCCAGGATCTTCTAGCTTTCATAGTCTCTGGTGAGAAGTCTGCCATAATTCTGATAAGCCTACTTTTATATGTTACTTGCCTTTTTTCCCCTTACTGCTTTTAAAATTCTTTCTCTGTTTAGTGCATTTGGTGTTTTTATTATTATGTGATGGGAGAAATTTCTCTTCTGGTCCAGTCTATGTGGAGTTCTGTAGGCTTTTTGTATGTTCATGGGCATCTCTTTCTTTAGGGTAGGGAAGTTTTCTTCTATAATTTTGTTAAAGATATTTACTGGCCTATTACATTGGGAGTCTTCACTGTCTTCTTCTTTTTTTTTTTAATATTTCACTAAGTCATTTTAATTCTAACACTTATGTCAGCATTTACTTATAATCAACAGCATAAATCACTCATGTTAGAAGAATCATTCCTTCATCTAGAATGTGAGAGAAAATGGAGATACTGGTAAGCAGGAAACAGGAAATGTGAATACCTCAGTGTTTGCCTCTCATGGTTTACAATGACCAAGACATGATACTATAGCCTCAAGTGCATCTTTGTGTGTGTGTTGATGTATGTATGAGCACGTGTACATGTTGTGGACTGAGAGGACATCTTCAGGCACGGATCCTCACCTCCTAACTTGGTGTCATGTTTGCTGCTGAATGCCATCAAGCTAGCTGGCCCATGGTCAAGTTTTTTTTCTGTCCTAAAAATTTACAGCAGCAATAGGATAAATCTTGGTCAATAGCATATACACTGTGTAGAGCAATAAAAAGCTCCAGTGAAAGGCACACTGCCCTTTTGGAGACATGGGATCTGCCTCTAATCTGGCATGTCTAGTTTCATTTTACAAAGTTAACCTTTACAAAGATCTACATATCTCAATCTAGAAGAGATCCACCAATCAATGATCAGGAAAATTGTATTTGCTTTTCTTCCTGACTGGTAGATTTTCTTAAGCTTCATTATTATGGGCTAATTAATTAGAAAACAATCAATCAAAAAATATAAGTGAAGGTGAATACTGTTGTTTTCATGGTCAGGCACCATTTGTTGTAGGTGTCAAGAATAGAACTTGAGAAGAACTATTCTTTAAAAAAAGGCCTCTGGGGCCTGATAGACAAGTTCATTCTTACTCTCTAAGCAGCAAGGGTTAAACTGCAGACCGCTTAGACCAGCATTACTTAAATGGGAAAATAGTTAAGTTCATCTTAAATCCCTGAGACTAATTTAAAAAAAAAAAAAAGGCCTTCATGATATACTAGAAATTACCCAGTCATTTGTTTTTGTTGTATACCAGAGAGATAATGAACATATTAAAAAGAAAAACTATTTTTGTACCAACATGTTTTTATTGTGTTTCTGGACTTCTCCATTTAGAAAACAGGAACCACGTTTTCATTAAGCTGTGGCTCCTTTTCCTTTAACCTAAGCTTAGTTTAAGGAAAACTTCGCTTGTACAATTATGTAACTAACTTTTAATCAACACATAGTAATTATCTAAAGCCTCAATACAGTAGCTAACTTTCTGAAAACGATTTAACACAAACAGCCTACTTTGCAAAGTAAAAAATATTTTATGTGCTATTAACAACTACCTTCTTTGAAAATTTCTCTATGCAAGTATCAGAACAGATTTACTTCTCTTTTTAATTTTCTACTTTTGGGTATGCCTTAGAAAAGTAAAATTATATATAAACATTTTCAACTATTATATTTCTAAAGTCAAGATAATGGATTACCTCCTCGGGTATTTAATTTCTACAATGACTAGTTTTTAAAACTCAAAATTGCTACTCACGTAATTTAAAAGCTACACTGTAAGGTGCCTTTTTATGGGTGGCAACAACTTAAAGGATAAAACGAATGTATAGAACATGAAAGTATAAAATGGCATGGCTCCGTAAATACAAAAATATCCACATTCTGTCTGACTCCAAATGCGGACTTACATATCTGTTAGTCTGATAAGAAGTCTCAAACACAGCCAGATGACTAGAATATAAAGGCCGGAAAGAGCTGTGCTGGACTAGGACTTACTTCAGCCCACGTGAGCCCCCCGCAGAACTGCTGACACAAAGCACTCATGTGCCAGAAATGAAGTGTCCCAAATGGAAAAGCAGTCTCTTAACAGTGCATACCGCTGTGCCCTAAGTTCAATTCTATCCATAAGCACAAAGTGTTAACATGTCACTTAAGAGAACTCAACATCTTTGGTATTCAAAGAAATAGAATACTTCAAAAAATAAAATTCATCAATTTGCATTAACAAGTCATACGCATGCCAAATGAAGTTTTACTTAACAGCTAAGGATCAAGATACCAATTGTGTAGAGCTATCTTCAGAGAACTTGGAATGTAACATGCTTAGGTCAGGTTAGATATCATCAATGTCTTCATCATCATCTCCAATATCATCAAACTGGATTTCATCATCATCCCCAGGATCAAATGTGCCCGTTTCATTGATTTTGGCGTGTTCTGGAAGTTCTCCATAGGCCTTCAGACTTCTTGCTTCATCTGCATTATACTTTAAGATTACGCCAGCTTTGTTATCTTGATAGTCTGTCTTGTAGACCAATCAATATAATGTCTGAGGTATTTATCCAAACCTTTTTTCTCAACATTCCTCTTATGTGGCACAGCCTCCTTTCACCATCAAAACACATTGCTTCCAAGCATCCATTTCCGAGCATCTTTACCACCTGAGCATACTCTTGCCCATCCTCTTTAAACACCAACTCTCTTTTCTCAGATTCATTTTCATTTTTGCCTCTGCGCCTGTTTTTGCTTCCTTTGCCTTTATTCTTCGGCATGATGAAAAGGGCAACCACAGGAGTTGGGTGAGGGACTACTGGCTGACAGTGGCTCTGACTCCTTTCCAAGAGCTACTATACTACTAGGGTGAGTGGCAGGAAGTATCTAACAGTGCTAGATCAGAAGCAACTCCATACTGTGAGTATAGAAGATCCACAGGCAGCAAACAGTGTTCCAGAGTCCTGGTTTCTGAGAGCTACCAAATAATATTTCGGTTTCTGGTCTGGTTCTCAGGAAGGTGTGGTCTCTCTGGTCGTGACAAAAATACAGCGGAAGCCCTTTACCATCGCAGCCGGTCGAGCAGTGATACTACGTGCCCTTCCTAGGCAACAGCCGGCCACAGCCCTTCGTCTTCACTTTCTTCTATACCTATTATCCTTAGGTTTGGTCTTCTCATTGCGTCCTGGATTTCCTGGATGTTTGGGTTAGGAGCTTTTTGCTTTTTGCATTTTCTTTGACTGTTGTGTCAATGTTTTCTATGGTGTCTTCTGCCCCTAAGATTCTCTCTTCTATCTCTTGTATTCTGTTGGTGATGCTTGCATCTATGACTCCTCATTTCTTTCCTAGGTTTTGTATCTCCAGGGTTGTCTCTCTTTCTGTTTTCTTTATTGTTTCTTTTCCCATTTTTAGATTCTGGATGATTTTGCTAATCTCCTTTACCTGTTTGATGGTGTTTTCCTGTAGTTCTTTAAGGGATTTTTGTGTTTCCTCTTTAAGAGCTTCTAGCTCTTTACCTGTGTTCTCTTGTATTTCTTTGAGGGTGCTATTTATGTCTTTCTTAAGGTCTTGTATCATCATCATAATAAGTAATTTTAGATCTGAATCTTGCATTTCTGGTGTGATGGTGTGTCCTGGACTTGCTATGGTGGGAGAATTGGGTTCTGATGATGCCAAGTAACCTTGGTTTGTGTTGTTTATTTTCTTATGCTTGCCCCTCCTCCCCCCCCCCCCCCCGTGCACCCCCCAGGGGGCGCCCCCCCCCCCCAATCTGGTTATCTCTAGTGCTAATTCTGACTGGAGTCAGTCCTTCCTGTGATCCTGGTTGTATCAGAACTCCTCAGAGTCAGGCAGTCTCTGTGACCCTGTGACCCTGGGATCCTGTGACCTTGGGCTTGTTAGAGCACCTGGGAGTGCAACAGCTTCCTCTGGGTGTTGTGGGACTGGCTGTAGAGCTTGTACCCAAGGTCTGCTCAGGACATCAGCCCAGAGAGACTGGAAGGAACCCGAGCCACTCTGCTGGTAGAGTTCCTGTGTGCCTGGTCAGGCAGGTCCCAGTTACTCCCAGTGTTGGGACAGATGTTGGGTCCCCCTCAGCTCTGATCCTGAGAGTTTTGGAGTGCCTTGGAGTGGAGCTTCCTCTGGGTGATGTGGGGCTGGCTGCTGAGCTTGCACCCAAGTTCTGCTCAGGACATTAGCCCAGAGAGACTGGAAGGTGAAATAAACTTTTCAAATGGATTTTATGTAGGGAGTGGTGCTGATGCTAAGGTCTTGTTCTGCACTTTGTTCCTTTTTTCTTTCTTTCTTTGTTTTAAAGAGGGAAAAATTAACGAAATGCTATTTATAAAATATTGGAAGCTCTACTTTCAATATAGATAAAAATAATGCTATGTTTTAAATGAATGGCCTTTTAAGTCCATAATACTCACATTTAGAGGTAAAAAGTTTTATATGTAGAATTAACTTTATTCATTGGTATTCAGCTTATTAATAAAAGCTAATTGTACCTATATAGGCACTTCATATTATCTTCAATAAGGTTATTTAATTTTCAAATTTTTGTTAATTATATTTGATTTTTTTCCTTTTAAATATTTTTTATTTCTTAAATGTTATGTTGTTATCAATGTTGATTCTCCTTTGAGAGGGATCAGTAAATTATTTATTCAAATATCTTTAGTTATCATTAATTCCATAGAAAGAACTGTGTCAAAAATGTCCATATTTAGATATAATCAGATATAACACTGATTTTTTTTTTTTAGATTTGTACACTATTTTTTTCTTGGATATTTTCTTTATTTACATTTCAAATGTTTTCCCTTTTCCAGGTCTCCCCTTTGGAAACCTCCTCTCCCATCCCCCTCTCCCTCCACATGTCTCTCCCGAACCACCCACTCCCTCCAAGTCTTCCTGCCTGGGCATTCCCCTACACTGGGGCATTGAACACTCTCAGGACCGAGGGCCTCTCTTCCCAGTGATGTTCAACAAGGCCATGTTCTGCCACATATGTGGCCAGTGCCATGGGTCACTCCACGTGTTTTCTTTGGTTGGTGGTCCAGTCCTGGGTAGCTCTGGGGGATTTGGCTTGTTGACACTGTTGCTCCCTCCATGAGGCTGCACCTCAGCTCCTTCAGTCCCTTTTCCAACTCCTCCATCAGGGTCCCCTGAGCTCAGTCCAATGGTTGGCTGAGAACATCTGCCTCTGTATTTGTCAGGCTCTGCCAGAGCTTCTCAGGAGACAGCCATATCAGGCTTCTATTGGTAAGCACTTCCTGTCATCCACAATAACATCCAGGTTCGGTGGCTGTATATGGGATAGATCTTCAGGTGGGGCAGACTATGGATGGCCTTTCCTTCAGTCTCTGTTCCACATTTTGTCTCCATATTTCCCCCTGTGAGCATTTTGTTCACCCTTCTAAAAGGCAGGGAAGCATCCACATTTTGGTTTTTCTTCTCTTTAGGCTTCATATGGTCTGTGAATTGAATCTTGGGTATTCTGAACTTTGACGCTAATATCCACTTATCAGTGAGTACATACAGTGTTTGTTTCTTTGTAACTGAGTCACTTCATTCAGGATGATATTCTCAAGTTCCATCCATTTGTCTGGGAATTTCATGAAGCCATTGTTTTTAATGGCTGAGTAGTACTCCATTGTGTAAATGTACCACATTTTCTGTATGCATTCCTCTGTTGAAGGACATCTGGGTTCTTTCCAGCTTCTGGCTATTATAAATATGGTTGCTATGAACATGGTGGAGCATGTGTCCTTGTTACATGTTGGAGCATCTTCTGGGTATATGCTCAGGAGGGGTATAGCTGGGTCCTCAGGTAGTACTATGTCCAATTTCCTGAGGAACCACCAGACTGATTTCCAGAGTGGCTGTACCAGCTTGCAATACCACCAGCAATGAAGGAGTGTTCCTCTTTCTCCACATCATATCCAGCATCTGCTGTCACCTGAATTTTTGATCTTAGCCATTCTGACTGGTGTGAGGTGGAATCTCAGGGTTGTTTTAATTTGTATTTTCCTGATGACTAGAAAACAACTCTTAACAATAAAAGAACTTCTGGGGGAATCACCATTCCTGACCTCAAGCTGTATTTCAGAGCAAGAGTGGTAAAACTGCCTGGTATTAGTACAGAAACAGACAGGTTGATCAGTGGAATAAAATTGAAGACTTAGAGATAAAACCCCATAATTATGGCCACTTGATCTTTGACAAAGAAACCAAAAAATATACAATGGAAAAAAAGAAAACATCTTCTGTAAATGGTGCTCTTCTAACTGGCAGTCGGTGTGTAGAGAAATGAAGTAAGCCTTTCAGTTGGAAACTGGCCTCAATTTTGAATAGCCCCTTTCTATTTTTTTAAATTATTTTTAATGCTTTTTTTTTTTTTGTGATACTATAAGAGCCTAGAAGCTAGCAGGGCCTCTGATATGCCAATAGGCATCTTAGCAAACCGTCTGTTCCTTTTGCCAGAAAGAAGGGAAGTGATCTTTTTCTTAGAGAGGGAAACTAGCTTCCTCTGCTTCTAACAGTCCAGTCCTTTGTAAAGGATGTGAGGCAACTGAGGTTGGTATGGATAGCAGACTGACTATTGGCACTTTCCCTTGTCCTTTCTTTAATTGAGCCTGTCTCAGCCTTGAAAAATCCTGAGAACAATTTTCACATGTCACACAGTCTTGTGGTTTCCAAATGACAGTTGAGTTTATCTTGCTGTGTGGCTTGCAATTCTGGTGATAGAATGCACTAATAGTCTGGGGTGTAGTTGGTAGAAGAATAATTACCTCAGTCCTACTGTGTCTTGGGTTTTATCACAGATCCAGAAAATATGAAGAGTCCTACTGCACTTGGGGGTGTAGCATACTGGCAAAAAACTTCTCAGGTGTTGTTGTTGTGGGAAACATTAAAAAAGAGAGCCTGCAGGTTCCTGTGCTAGTGCCAGCAACTAGTGGACAACATTGCCAATGTATGGTTCTTTCTGCCCGTCAGCTCTCTGGCGGGGGAGGGGGCGGGGGGCTGAGTTCCTCCCACCTTACACATTCCACAGTCAGCCATCTCAACTCCCCAAACTCTTTTTTAAATTAGATATTTTCTTTATTTACATTTCAAATGATATCTCCTTTCCCAGTTTCCCCTCCAGAAAAAAAAATCCCTCTTTCTTCCCCCTGCTCCCCAACCCACTCTCTCCCACTTCCTGGCCCTGGCATTCCCCTACACTGGGCACAGAACCTTCACAGGACCAAGGGACTCTTCTGTTGATGACTGACTAGGCAGGCCATCCTCTGCTACATATGCAGCTGGAACCATGAGTCTCACCATGGGTACTCTTAGAATTAAAACTCTTTTTGTTTGTTTGTTTGTTTGTTTTTTCAAGACAGGGTTTCTCTGTGTAGCCCTGGCTATCCTGGAACTCCCTCTGTAGACCAGGCTGGCCTCAAACTCAGAAATCACCTGCCTCTGCCTCCCAAGTGCTGAGATTAAAGGCGAGCACCACCACTGCCCAGCAGAATTAAAACTCTTAAAGTTTAAAGTTAACCAATCAGATTTATGTATCAATAAAATCAAAATTTATAAGATGCCAATTTCAGAGCCAGAATACACAAAACAGTGAATGTCTAAGTCTTCTCTGAGAACTCATAATCAGCATTAGTGGTTGGCTTCTGTGTCTTCCTGTAGGGTCAGGGTCCTCCTCAAACACTGCCATGGAGGAAGCAAACAGCAGGATTCTCTTAACTGTGTTTCTCTCTTGTGGTTCTGCTTCACAGAATGAAGAGATGATTAAGTGTTATGATAGAGAGGGCAATCTGGATGTCAAAATGATATACAAGTTAAGGAGAGAAAAAGTTGGACAAGACAGCACTTTTGATGTGTCCTTTATTATACCACTAGAACTGTCTAATGGTCACCAAGAACTGATTGTTTGCTTAAGCACAAAAACTAGTCTAGAATCACTGACTTTTCCTTGGCAGCCTCTCAGTAGTCTTTTGCCGTATGGAAGCAGTTCATAGATATTTCACTCAGTTGAAGAAGAACTGTCACAAAACCCATGGAATTTAGTCTTTATTTCATTTTCTAGAGTACTACCTAGGGATGTACTGGCAATGTTCTTAGGTAACAAACTCTTTCTTTCAAATCTTTTACTCCCTTCTTGGTAACCTCTGTGCTGACCCTGACCTTTTCCCTCTCTGCTCCTCTCCTATAGTTTGTTTTACACATTTTCATCTTTCTTAATATTTGCCTTATTTGAATATTGATGTTTTGTCAATCCCACAGGCTTTACATTTTTCAACAACACTATTAGAAAAGCATCTTTTGTTAAGTTTCCAATATAGGTAGAGAAGACCTAGAGACATTCTCTTCTCCTAGTCCATGTTGCAGAAGGGGAAGGTCCTTTCTGATAGACTACGCTCAAGAGGTATGTGTCTTCTCCTAAGTTCTTTTCTTTCTGTCTCCCTTCTAAAGCAGTCAGAGCAGGCAGAATGGGGCAGCAGTTGTGGAGACAGAGGCATGACCAGCAACAGAACACTGTCTCTTTGGGGGGGGTCTAGTATTCAGTAAATTGTTGTATCAAGAAATAAAACCAATCAAGCATTCCAGCTTCTTGAAAATATTAAAGACATCAAACCAATGTATACCACATTGATTTGACCTGTGTTCAAAGGATACTTTGTATGAAAATCAAAATATCACATATATCATATTATGTATAAACATTTCACACAAAAATATTTAGAATACAAAATGGTTTCTTGTTTCTTTATGGAAACTGTTTATTAGAAACAGCTTTTTGAAAGACTTTTAAATTGGTTCTCCGTGATGAGATCTTCTTGCTTCAATGGGTCCTGCAGCCTGTCGTCATCCTGTTCAGTAGAAAATTATGTTTTTAGTGGAGTGTTTTACACACACACACACACACACACACACACACACACACACACACACACACCCCTTCTGAACCCAGACGGGCCAGGGAGAATGCAGGAATGTTGCATCTCCTTCTTGGCTCCAGGGGCTGGTAGTGGGTCCTACTTGCTCTTAGACTCTGGGTGGCTCTGTTGCCCTGTTCTGTACTTATTTCCCCTTCCCCGAACATTTTCTATCCTGACACAAACTGATCTTACAATTAAGTGACAACATCTGCACAGCTGGACCAAGTCTCCAAGGAGGAAGGCCTAAAAAACTTATAGGTAATTCCAATTTGATCCATCTTAGTCTCCTCACTAAACCTACCCTGGTTCCTCCACAGGAGTCCTTAATAGCACCAGAGAAAGAAAGTGATCCATGGTTATTAACCAGTAACATATCCACAGATTACAGTGCACATAATATGAAACTGCACCTAGATCAGTTAGTAGGAGGCTAGTGACATCACCTGCATTGCTTTTCTGAATGCAGCACTCTATACAACTATGAGGGGGAGTTTTTCATAAGACACAGCCATGTGCAAGGTATAATCTACAAAAATTTCAGGAAAGAGATGTACTTTGGGATTCTATGTTGTGATGCCCATGAGATGAAACAGAAATTCCCTGAAGGGTTCCCTGTGTCGAGAGGGGAGAGAGTTCTCTGTGTTTTAATTTTAAATAGCAGTATTGACTTTTTTAATTACTAAAGGACACATATTCCAAAATAATAATGATATATTAAAATGAATAGAAAGCTACCACCTCTTTCTACTTTCTGAGTACCTGAACCTTTGTGCAATTATATGAGACTGAACCAGAGAGTAGGCTGCATCTGGGAGAGACAGGACATTTAAAGATCTCTGGTCAGATAGCAAAGCTAAAACAGGAAATTTCAGCTTCAGTGAGACCTGGGCTCAAAAGAGTAAGGGAGAAAGTATCAGAGGACGACGCCAGATGATATTTTCTGTCCTTCCAACATACCCACTAATGCACATGTCTGCACAGACATGTGTATACCAGGTATATACCATAGAAATCATAGATTAGCAGAAAGCAATGAGGAGGACACACTGGATGAATAATTAATTATAAACTAAGAACACCAGCTGTTTCAAGTAATATCCATGACTCTGCTGTCTTTCCTATGGACACTAATAATACTTAGGGGCCGCATGTACTGCTTGAGCAGAATAGGTTTATGTGTTTGGACAAATTTTTCTCTTGAAGTCTTAAAATTACCACCCACTGCCTCTCAAGCCTGTCAGAAGCCCTCCAAATAACTATGGTCACCTAGTCAGCTTCAGACTGTAAATAACAACACCACTCACAGAAAACAGAGCTGACAGGCTCCTATTTAGGATTCAGTCAAAGTGACCAAGATCTGGTCAAGGTGAAGAGACCAAGATAGATAAAGATGACAATGAGAAAAACTCTTTTGGCATTTACACAGGGCTCTCCTCATTGCAAGATGCTTCATCCTTATACTCTCGCATGACCACTGAAAGGCAAATGAACCTCAGGTCCTTGATTTCACACTCAAAGCTCTTTGCTACTCCCTAAGTGTCTCCCAACATAGCACCCATGCTACTATAATGGCATGTATGTGTGTGATATGTGACTGGCCAGTCTCTCTCAATGGACTGCAGCTTCTAGCAGAGTAGGAGAGTTTGTTTGTCAATCATTTATTTTCCCCCAAAAGGCTAACTCCAGAGATAATCTTGTGAATGATGACAGAAATGAACAACTGGATGGGTTGTAAGTGGGAGGCTAGATAACTGAGTAGACAATTATGTTTGTTTGCGTGTATGTAAGTCATATGGGCAGCCTGCCCAAGGTATCTTAGCCTACCTGATTCTTGGTCCAGAGGCCACTGATCTTCTCACAGGCCTCCTCACAGAGGCTCTTCACCTCTTTGCAGGATGCTTGCAGCAGAACCTGCTCCTTCCACAGCTTTCTGTTCTCTTGTTTCTGCATGGTCACTTTCTCTTTGAGCTGAGTCAACTCTTTCAAGAGATGGCTGTGGAGGATGCAGAACCACCACCAAGAAATGGTGAACCCAGATAATTTCCATCTGCCATCCCCACCTCCACATATCACTATACTTCAAAGGTCCCAGGTAGCCAGACAGCCCCAGTATGGCGCCCACAAAAGCCTTGCCAGAGTCACTAAAGGCAGACCAAACCCAAAGAACATCCAAATTTCAGAAAGACTCAAAGTGCTTCTGAAAATGCTGTCACCAAAAGGGAACTATGTACCTCCAAAAGTAGGAAGTGGCCCCTACCTGTACTTATCTATCATTATTAGGAAAACATCATCTGATAGAGGCTAAATCTGCTTTGGGGAGGACAGAAAACCAAATGGGAATACAATCCATCTCTATGTCCTATGGAATCCAGCTCTGTATAGCCCTTTTAAGAACTTCAGAAGCCCAGGACTGAATGACAATTCACTGGGGCAACCTTTTTTCTCTGTAGGGTAGCAATTCTCAACCTGTAGATGATGACCACTTATAGTTGAAGGATCCTAACAGAGTTCACATAAGATCTTAGGAAAACACAAATACATTTACATTAAATTTACATTACAATTTATAACAGTAGTAAAATTGCAGTTATAAAGTAACAACAAGAATAAGTTTATATTGGGGGGCAATAAAACACAAGGAACTCTATTAAAGGGTCACAGCATCAGGAAGGTTGAGAACCACTGATCTAGAATCTCCTGGGGCTAGTAGGACAATGGTGGGAGGGCCTCACTGTTCTTTCTCTTTTTGCAAAACTGTGTCTAAAACCTCAAGGCAGAGTGGTTTCTAAGAGATAAACAGGCTAGAATCAGAGCCCTCACTTTGGTTTAAAGATAAAGAACTAGTTCTTCTCATGTGCCTGGGATCTCAGCAAAAGTCATGCACTCACTTATAGGAGTTGATATTCTCTGTCAGTTCCTTGCATTTGACCAAGGCCTCACTGATCTCCTTGGGCAATTTCCGTAGGTCCAATATCACTTGTTCATGCTCTATCTTGAGAATCTTGTGCTCATTTATCCTATGGTTGGTTGTGGCCCTAAACACAAAAGCACCAAGAACACAGGCCTCAAGGATCACATGACTTCAGGCTGAGTCTTGAACTACCCCATCTCAGTGGAAACCACACCCTGGAATCTATTCATTGGGATCTCCTAGTGCTCATTAAAATTACTCTCCTGTCCCTCTGACAACAGAGGCAAAGAATCCAGAGAGAGGGATCTAGGGCTGAATGAGAACCCATAGTGGGCCTAGAGGAATAAAGTACTTCTCAAAGAAGGTCCCAGTAGTTTGCCACTGATCTGTGCATATCTGATCCCTTCAATAATATTTATTCTGACTTGAGAAGAAGGATTTTTGATTCTGTTTTCTTACAGATACACAGATGCCCACAAGCACATGATTACTATTTTCAGAGAGAAAACCCAACATTAGATTTGGTGGATTACCTCCCCCAAAGAATTATAATATGTCTCCAAGGTGAGTGCACAGGCCAGGAAACATTGATGGTCTAAGTGGGACTTCCTATCCTCAGGACATCTATCACCTGAAATGCTAAACAGATCACTTACTAGCAAAAATTGGTGACACACACACACACACACATACAACACACACACACACACACACATACACACACACACACACACACACACACACACACACACACACACACACA
>JADRCD010169078.1:0-14348 GCA_019843815.1 Montemys delectorum | reverse complement strand
ACAGTACATTAAAAAAAAAAAAAAGCTTATTAATATTCATGAGGAAGTCAGAGGACGACTTTCAGGAGTGTCTCCTTCCACCTCGTTGAAGTAGGGCCACTCATTTCTGCTGCACAGTACACCCCAGGCTTGCAGCTGATTCTCCTGTTTCTGACTACCATCTCACAGAAGTGCTGAGATCAGATACACATCTGATGTAAACCAGACTTTTTATGTGGGTTCCAGGGATCAAATTTAAGTTGGCAAACTTGTGTGGCAAGCACCTTTATCTCCTGAGCCCCCTAGCCAGCCTCCTGAATATTTGCTACAAAGATTTTAACACCCCCTAAAGGTATTTTTGTGGAGGAAGACTTTTTGGAGTGTGTGTGTGTGTGTGTGTGTGTGTGTGTACGTGTTTATGTATACATAGAGGACAGAGGTAGACTTCAAGTGAATTCTTCAATTATTCTCTGCCTTATTATTTTTCCTACCTTATTTTTTGAGATAGAGTCTATCATTGAATCTGGAGCTCAACTTTTGGATTAGACCAGCTGACCAGCAAGCCTAAGGAATCCTCCACTCTCTGCCTTCACAGTACTAGATTATATGCTAACCCATGGGGGAGGGATAGGGTCTTTTTCTCAGATGTTAATCCCAGTCCATAAATCTCAGGCCCATTGAGGTGCCCCTCCAGGTGGCTGGGGATGGCTTCATTCAGGCTTCTCTATAATAACCTCCAAGCAGGAACGCAAGCCTGATTTGGAAAGCAGTAAATCATTGGTGATCTTTATCTGAACTTGATCTTTTCTGCTTGAACCACCAAAACACACACACACACACACACACACACACACACACACATTTTCTTTTCTAAATACCATACATTTATTGCTGACAATTCTGATAAAATAACAAACAGAACTGCAAGTTGGAGAAGCCGCCATTGTCAAGGTCTCCTCTATTCACGGCACATACTTAGCCACTGTGACTATGTTATATTGTGACTATGCCATGTTATATTATCTTTGTCTCTACTAACAGGCAATAAAAAAGTCTCATGTTTCAGTGTTTCTGCAGCACATTTTAATGACTTCATTCCATCCATTGTTTGGATGTCTCCTCTGTACTTTCTGTACTGAATTCTTCACTGTTGGCTATATGGGTGATTGGCACACAGACTGCAGTGAGCATCCTGTGTGTCTCTCATGCTCCTTCTGGGCCCCTAGAGAAGCTGTAACTTCAGAGAAAATCAGCCCTCTCTTGTTCTGTTTTAATCTTTTTATTTTTTATGTGTATTTATATTTTACCTCCATGTGTGTCTGTGTGGGTGTCAGACGTTGGAGTTACAGACAGTTGTGAGTTACCATGGGTGCTGGGGATTGACCCTGGGTCCTCTGGAAGAATGGTCACTGCTCTTAACCGCTGAGCCATCTCTCTGATGCTTATTTTGGTTTTTTGAGACAGGGTTTCTCTGCGTAGCCTTGGCTGTTCTGGAACTCACTCTATAGAGCAGGCTGACCTCATAGACTCTATAGGTCTGTCTGCCTCTGCCTCCTGAGTGCTGGGACTAAAGGTGTGCACTACCTCACATAGTGAGAGTCAGGATTTTCAAAGCTCTTGCATGCATCATCATCCTGGTACCCAGGAAAGGCAAACATTGTTTCAGCAGCACATGTGACATGTAGATTTTGTTTTGATTTTTAAAAGGTTTTTTTTTTTTTTTTAATGTGTATGGGTGTTTTGCTTGTATGTATGTCTGTGTACCACATGTGTTCCTGGTGCCCATGGAGGTCAGAAGAGGGTATTGGATCCCCTGTAACTGGAGCTACCTAGGTTGTGAGATGCCTTCTGGGTACTAGAAATCAAACCTGGGTCTTCTGGAAGAGCAGCCAATGCTCTTAACCATTGAGCCGTCTCTCTGGTCCATTTTGATTTTAAGACATATTGCTTTGCTTGCCCTGGAATCTCTGTATGGACCAGTCTGGCCTCAAACATGTGGGGATTCCCCTTCCTCTGTCTCCTCAGTGCTGGGCTCCCATGCCAACTGAGTATGTGTGAAGCATCTCACTGTGAGAAGAGCTTTGCGGGCAGAAATGGCATGTTGGAGAATGGTCCTGCCTGAGGCTGTGGCCCACTGGGGACCCCTGCCAGCTTACCTTTGCTGAGCAATCCTGAAGACAAGTGGCCAAGGAGAATTGGGGCTCTGAGCATCAAAGAACTTGGCTCCACTCCTTGCTGCTCCCAAGGCTGCTGAGCCTGTCACTGCTTGTCCTGACTGCTGTCAGTCAGGTAATCGGCTGGTTCTCAGGTCTGGCTTGTACAATGCTCTCCTAAACTCCCAGGCCCACTGAGTTCCTATTCTCACTTGTAGCCAAGACCTCTAAAAGAGTGGGCGTGGCCAGAAAGCAGCTTTCTTCACAACAGCACCAATGAGTCCTATGAGACTGACTTGTGCCATCTGTCCATCCTGACCATGAGAAAGCCCTGGGTATCCTTAAGGGCAAAGTGTGGCTAGCTTTTTCACAGCCTTGCTGGAGCACCTGTCCCTCTCACTGTCAAGCTTCCTCTGAGCAGTGACTAAAGCTCCCCACAAGCCTCCCAACCCTGCCCCCCAAAATTTGTGGTCCCTCCCTGTCCTCAAATCCTCTGGTTTGGGACTTGAAGCAGGCTGACGTCTGCTTCTCTCTCTGGCCTCCTCAGCACCGCTATTTCCTAACACCCAGAAGTAACACACCCAGTGCAGAAATCTGCTAGAGAGAACCACTGGCTTTTCCCTTGGAGGATGTTCTCCCTGGGGATCAGAATCCCAGCTCCTCCTGAGGATAACAATAGCAACTCAGGCCGTTCTTGCTAGCTGTTCCCTCAGCCACCATGTCCTCTAGAAGGCTTTCCAGGATAATGGGGATGCATCCCTCAGCCAGGAGAAGTCACATGGACACCGATGGTTCTTTCTGCCTTTGCCACAGCCTCTCTTTGTATGGAGTCCCACCAGGCTGTGAGTTTCCTGAGAACAAGGAATGGCCTCAGCGTCCCCAGTGTCCAGCACAAGGCCTAATGTCTAGGTGTCCAGCTGTGGTCCAGGACCAGCCCATGAGTGGTAAAGAGAGTGACTTGATAAGACACTTGATGAGCAAGTGGCTGAGTATAGACAGCTAAAGCAATATGGCTCCAGAATTAGTTCTGACCTCTCAATTTCAAATTCGTAGTCATTTGTAGCCATGGCGGGCATCATGTATGTCAGCTGTCATTCCTCAGGCAACATCTGCTCTTTTTTTTGTTGCTAGTTTTTTGTTTTGTTTTGTTTTGTTTTGTTCTTTGTTTTGTTTTGTTTGGCGAGGTCTCTCACTGGCCCAGAACTCACCAAGTAGTCTAGGCTGGCAGACCCCCAGGGATTTGCTTAGTCTCCATTTCCCCAGCACTAAGACTACAGGTGGACATTGCAACATCCAGTGTTTTTGTCTATTTAAGATGAGGGTCTCACTCATGAATCCCTGGCTGGCCTGGAACTTACTCTCCAGACCAGGTTGTTCTCAGACGCTGAGATCCATCTGCCTCTGCCTGCACGCTGAGATGAAGAAGGTTTACCACCATGCTCAGTTAACGCATGGCTTTGTATGTGGGTTCTCGAGATGGAACTCATGTAAGGCAAGCACTTGACTGACTAAGCTCTCACCCCACCTCTCTGAGACAGCGTTAGCCTGGTTTGTGCTGTGGTACATCCTTTACACAGAAACAAATTGCCTTGCCTGTTACTTTTACTTTACGTGTTTCCTTGAGAATACTTGCTTCCAACCGGCAGAGGCCACCAGCTTATGACAGGAGAGCCTTGGGCTCATAATGAGCATGTGAGGATACACACACACACACACACACACACACACACCCCTTTTCAACATCTGTACAGACAGCCAGGTCACATGAAATCAGACTCTGACTCTCGTTCTCACATATACCTTCCTTCTCATAAGCCAGTGTCCTCTGCTGCCCTGTCCGGTCACAATGCCTAGTCATGTTCCCACCCGAGTCATCCTCTGAGAATGGCCATGTTGGCGGACACAGTGGATCCAGGGGACATTGGAAGATTCACTTGCTCTGCTGGGGATCTGGAAAGCCAGTATAAACCCCCGAAGGACTCACCTTCTGATGGGCACTTGTCTCAAACACACCATGGACTCACGGCTTCCTGTCCTATGGTGGCTCCCTGTTGTTCATGAGTTTAGAGCCAAATTCCTTAGTGTGGCTGCAAAGCTTAGGCTAAGAAAAGGGAGGACAGGCCAAGAGTTGCTACCTTCAAAGAGGTAAGCATCTTAGCCCTTGGCAAAGGGTGGATGAGTGTGAGGAGCAGTGGTGGTCTGAATAAGAAAGGTGCCCTCCTCCACAGTCTCAGGCATTTGAACACTTGGTCTCTGTTGGTAGTGCTGTTTGGATGGTTTAGTCTAGCTAAAGGGATCCATATCACTGAGACAGTGCTCCCAGCTTTCTTTCTCTCTCCCTCTCCCTCTCCCCCTCTCCCTCTCCCTGTTACCTGCCCACCACTGAGATGTGAACTCTCTGCTTCCTGCCCTGCCACTGTGCTGTGCTTCATCACCACAATAGATTATTATTCTTCTAGAACCTTAAGCCAAAATCCGTTCTTCCTTCTCCAAGTTGCTGTGGGTCATGCTATTTTATCACAGCAACAGAAAAGGAGCCAATGCAAGGGAACTCCATTTGCAGGGACCAGGAATGAGGTAAGGGACATTTAAAAAAATGGATGAAGCATAATATCCAGCCTTCAAAATGTATACTTCATGGATAAGACTTCAGGAAGGGGAGACTCCATTCTTAGGTCACATGGGACGAGGGGTGCTGGGAAAGAACTTGATCGTGTGTCTGACTCCAAGCCAGACTCTCTGCCACCAAAGATATGGGGCTGGATGGTCTCTCCAGGATGCCCTTCCTCACCAGCCCACCTTGGTCCTTCTTCCAGAGCCTGGCCGTGGCTCTGGCTATAGCAGCGAGTTCATGACATCATCCCAGAGCATGGTGCTCATGGTATGCTGGCTGCCCCTACCTTTCCCTCGGAATCTATGGCTTCACATGGGTGCACAGGGACAGGTGCTGCAGACAACTGGGATCACTGGCATCGGGTGGGTACCACCCACACATCCACACAGACCTACTTCCTGGTACCTCCAGAGGCTCAGGGGTTGGCACCTTCCTCCAGGCAATGGAACCCAGAGGCACCCTCCAGGAAAAAGCACACACACACACACACACACACACACACACACACATACTTGGGAACACCTAATGTCATGACCTGTCCCCATCTGCTACCACCCAGCATGACCAGCCCTGGGTGGCATTCACTCATCCAATTTTACAATCAGTATTTTTGTCCTGAGTTCTGTGGAGCCCCAGGGATAACAAGTTCCTGCTCCAGGGAGGAAGTGGGGAGGATCCCAGGACCGTGAGGATAGTCGAAACACTCTGGGACCAGAGCTGGGGCGGAAGACATGATGGTGGTGACCAAAACCGATCTGGGGCCCTCTTTCACCCTAGACACTTGCTCAGCACAGTAGGACCGCAACCCACCTACAAGAAGCCTAGATTTTAGTGTTCCTGTCCCTGGGCCTCCAGGCTAGGAGGCAGGTTCGATCCAGAAGTGCATCTGAAGACTGGAGGGCAAACTGCCTCGTGGTTTAAGGGAAACTGAGGCTAAGATTTGTCCCAGGCCCCATGGGAGTGATGTCAGTCCCCCTCTGCTCCCTGGCCAGCCGCTCCCCCACCGTGAGCCTGCCTTTCCCACGGGGCCGGGGCACTCCTGGCAGCCTAGAGGTCTCCTGGCACAAGGCGTGCGGTGGAGGGCATCTGGCAGCTAGGGGTGCAGGGGGCTCCTGGCAGCAGGGGGAGCCTGGGGGGAGGGGGCCTGGCAGGGGACGCAAGGGGCTCCCGGCGGCGGGCCGCCCGCCCAGACGCGCTGCCAGGCTGATTAGCATGGGCGAGGGGCGCTGGTGCAGGGGCGCCGCCGGCCGAGCTGGCACGTCCCGCGCGGGCCCAGCTGGCCGGGCCGAGACACAAAGCGCCTCAGACGGCGGCGGCGCTCGGCCATTCACGCGCTGGGGCGGCCGGGCGAGGGGTTCCCGCCGCCAGGGCGAAGAATAGCGCCTGGGCCAGGCGGGGCTTGGCCGCCCTGCGCTCCTGACCTTGAACCTTTGTGACTGGAGCGCATGCAAATCGCGGCGGGGCCGCGCCAAGCCCCGAGGGCGCTGAGCCTCCCGGTGTGTCCCGGGGAACAATGCGCCGCTGTCCCCGTGCGGTGCTGCGGGCTGGGAACGGCGGCGCAGACAGCGCTGCGAGGAATGCCGATGCGGACTTGCGCAGTGCCCGCGTGTGCGTGGGGAGCTGCGTGGGCACCGGGTCCGGACTTGTGCTCACTCTCTGCCCAGTAGGCGGCTCAGCCTCGCGCGCTGACCGTGGGCAGATCCAACAGGTTAAAACCAGGTCCCACTCCTGCTCGGCCCACATGTTTAAGAATAATACTTTAAATCCTCCAATGATCAATAAGAAGATAAAGACCCGGGACCAGAGCGATGGCTCAGCTGGTTATGGCATTTGCCACCAAACCTGGAGATATGAGTTCGACCTCTGGGATCCACAGGGGAGACTCCTGAAAGTTGTTCTCGGACCTCCACGCACTCAAACCATGAACACTTGCACGCACACACTTATAACTGTGAAAAATAAAGACAGAGAGGTCTTGGTGGGGTTGTGCCTATATTTTCTCTCTAGGGTGTCTCTTCTTTACATTCACTATCTTGATTTTGAGGCCCAGGTTAAAGTTTTGTTGGGCTGCTGGGGGAGGTCTCCATTACAGAAGTCACCGCTTGTTAACAGGCTCTTCCCATTTCTTTAAGCAACTGCACAGGAAACAAAGACCTCACCAGGAGTTGCAGGGCACAGCCTAGGAGGTTGTAGCAGGATCCCCTTAGAAGCAGTGTTTCCAGACTGTTACTGTGGTCACTAACTAGAGGAAGCCTGTCCTAATGTTCACACGCACGTTCCTGGCTAAGAGATCCAGCATGTTCCGTTGATTTGAAACCAAGCCTCAGTCCAGCTCATCCTGCAACTGACTAGTGACCTTTGTCTGTCAGAGTCTCGATGTCCTTGTCTGGCAAGGGTCTGTGAACCCTATCTTCCTGC
The DNA here is from genome assembly GCA_019843815.1 of Montemys delectorum. Taxonomy (NCBI): domain Eukaryota; kingdom Metazoa; phylum Chordata; class Mammalia; order Rodentia; family Muridae; genus Montemys; species Montemys delectorum. The sequence goes on along the minus strand of JADRCD010169078.1, from coordinate 7,184 downwards.
ACTGAAGAGATGCAGAGTGACGGCAGGTCTCCTGGGGCTACCAGGCTGCCCTTGCTGTAAGGAGGCCTTGGTAGGCCTTCACACATGCATGGGAGAATGTGCTGGGGAGCTCTGCTCTGCCATGACCAGGGGACAGAATAGGAGCAAGAGATTAGCAGATGTCCTTTAGCAGTCTCCAGTTTCCCCAGGTATTAAGGGAGGGGTTGTGTAGATAGAAAGTCTGAGAATCCTAAGTGCTCTCTCTCTCTCTCTCTCTCTCTCTCTCTCCTATCTCTGCAATGAAGGAGCATGACCAATGCACCTTCTAGAAGAGTTTATTTGGGTTTTATGGTTTCAGAGAGTTAAGAGTCCATGATGGTGGTTGAAGGCATGGCAACAGGCACAGCTGAGAGCTCATATCTCAAAACTACAGCCCAGGAGACAGAGAGCACACTGCTAATGGCAAAAGGCCTTTGAAGCCACAAGACCCATGCCCAGTGACACACCTCCAACAAGGCTACACCTCCGAATCCTTCCCAAACAGTTCTACCAACTAGGGACCAAGCATTCATATGAGCCTTTGGGGACTATTCTCATTCAAACTGCCACATAGGGTCTCACTATCTGGCTCTGGCTGGCCTGAGAATCCTTGTGTAGACCAAACAGGCCTTAAACTCACACAGGTCTGCCTGCTTCTGCCACACAAGGGCTAGGATTAAAGGTGTGTTCTACCACATATGTCCCTACTAGCTTCCTTGGAGACAAATGACAATGAATACTCTCTCTATATATGGGCAGGGCAGGGTTACACATGTCACATCACCCTGGAGAGGGCATGATGTCATTGGCTTCCTGTAGATGATCTGCTGAGGTATCCTTGCGGCCAGCAATTATGAACCCGCCCCCTCCCCCCCAAGCCATGCATGGACCCTGTTGTCCTTTGGGAAGTTCAGTCTTCATGAAGAAGAATGGATGGAGAATACTATGAGCCTGATGAGTAAGGATGTGTGGTGCAGTGGGAAAGCATTGTGAGCAATGGATGATCCAGGAAGGTTCCTGTAAGGCTGGGTAGCTTCTACCAAGATACAAGAGAGTAGAGAGCACTCTCCATCTGAGAGAAAAACGACAGGAGCACAGAGTGTTCCAGAGAAAGAAGATCTTCAGGAATGTACCATACCACCCGAACCCTAACTGTAGGACCCTAAGCCTACGCTTAGCCCTAACCCTAACACTGTAATGCCCCTAATCAGACTCTAGCCAAATCAGTAACCACAATCCTACATCTAGCCCAAGCACTGAACAAGGACTGAAAAGAAACACAAACTAATTTCTGACACCAACTGTACCTCATATCCTAATGCTGTGTCAGGATCTATCGCTAATGCCAGCCCTGAGACGAACCCTAGCTCTCACCATAATCATAACCCCAACCTTATAAAGCTCTATGTATAAGTTTAGACCTAATGCTAATCCTAAACCTAGCTCTAACCTTACCTTAAACCTACAACTAGCCATACTACAATCCTAGATATAACCCTTACCCAGGCCCCAATCATAACCCTAACTCTAGTGCTAACTGTAACCATCACATAAGCCTAGCCCTAACTCTGTTCATAACCGTAACCCTAGCATAAGACAGCTCTGTACCCGACTCATACATTGGCTCTAACCCTAGTCTTAACCCTAAAACAAATTAAATGTAGCCCTAATTCTAAACCCAGTCCTAACCCTAGCTCTAACCCCAGCCCTAACACAGGGACAAAACAGTGAATGCCCGCAGATCTTACATGGTTACACTGAGTTGTATGACCTGGAGGCAGCTCATGTGATCCTTAGGACGTTGGTGGTGCTGACGTCATGGGCGGAGCCTGTGTAGAGGCAACAAGAGGCTCTGGCAAGGCCTTGGCTTCCATGCCCAGCAGTGCTAACAAGGGTCTGTAAAGGCTAAGGAAAGGGGCAAGTCCAGGAAGAGGACAGGTGAGTGGTTCACTTCCCTCAGAGACATGCATTCAATCTCAAGATTCTTAACTTTTTCAACAGAAGGTGGCGGCTCACCCCTCTGATCCCAGTACCCAGGAAGTGGAGGCAGTCGGATCGCTAAGTTCGAGGCCAGCCTGGTCTACAGAGCGAGTTCCTAGATAGCCAGGGCTACACAGAGAAACCTTATTTTGGAAGACAAAAACAAACAAAACAAACAAAGATTGTCAGCTTTGAGGAACAGCTGGCCTCTTGGGAGACAGGCAGTGTGGCTCTGGTTCCCAACGCCGAAGCTGGAGGCCAGTGAGCTACAGAGCAGTTTGTGATCATGACTCTGTGTCCTTGTGATATCTGCTGTGGGGGACAGTTTGTATAAGGGGTTGCTAGATGCTTACCCAATTCAAGGGTCAGGCTGAGTACTTGCAGAAGCAGGGAACAGGAAACTTCCGTGTGGCTGGAGATCTGGGGTAGCCTGTCCCGAATTCTCAAGTCCACTGTCATCGTTAACAAAAGTGAATTTTGTAGGCCCGGGAGACATTCACTAGAAGCCAGCACTGAAGGGCTGAGACCAGGCTGTCACCGCAGCTGCTCCAGTACCCCTTAGTCTCAGGACCCTTGACTTTTCACAAGGCAGAGCCGGACGGACCCTTGGCATTGCAACTCCCACTTCCTGGCACACAGTAGTGGCAACCGTGGCCCTGCCTGGTGGATTGGTGTGAAGCCAGGCCAGGCCAGCATAGAAGCAAGTCTCCCGCCTTCTAAGTCTTTCCACTACTTCATTGGATTCCTTAGAAATTAGCAATGGAAAAGCCATCGCACGCCTCCGCTCTGGGAGAGTCACTCTTTCCATCCCGGTCCCTTGAGAACACCTGGGGTTGGGGGTGGGGTGGACCCTGCAGATCTCATGCAATGCCACGGAGCTGTGTTATGTCACCTGGGTCAGTTCACAGGACGCTTTGGGCTGTGGCAATGTGGCTGGGGTGGTGTTGACATCACGGGTGGAGCATGACTTCTCACGTAGCTGCCACCCCTGTTGTGTATCCCGTTCAGCTGCCCCAGGGGTGGCGGCGGCAGCAAAGCCCTAGAACTTTTCCTACCCAGGAAAGCATGGACACACAGCTGTGCCCACGGCATCTTCCCTTGTTGGGAAGTACTAAGAAACCAGTGCTGCAGCTAGTGGGCTGTGCCGAGCCCTAGGCAAGCTGCTTCACCTGCCCAGCTTCCGTTTGCTTCTCCATAGACCCAGATAACAGCCATAGGATAGTGAGGAATCAGTAGGCAGCACAAGTAAGAGTCTGGGATGGTACCGGGCATGCAGTAAGTGCCTAGCAAATGCTTTAGCCACCTGATGCCCAGACAGATGCCCGCCTCCCACTTCCCTTCCTTCTTCCTATTAACTGTACTTTCTGTCTGGTAGCTGTGCCACTTGCTGGCAAGAGAGAGTCAAACGGGACAGATTGTGATGTCAATACTGGCAGTCAAGCAGGAGGCAGCAGGGGCCGGTCCTAACTGTCCAGAGTAACTTGCTGGAGTGCTCTGTGATGACCTAAACGGTCTTTATGCTGCCTCCAACGTAGCCACATTTAGTTCATATGACTACTGAGCCCCCAAAAATGGATGAGCAGGGAAATTAACTTCATATCTTATTCTGTTTCATTTTTAAATTTTATGTGTACGAGTACACTGTAGCTGTATAGATGGCCGTGAGCTATCATGTATGTGGCTGCTGGGAATTGAACTCAGGACCCCGTTCACTCCGGCCCGCTCGGTCCCGTGTAATTCACTGTAGCTGTCTTCAGACACACCAGAAGAGGGCGTCAGATCTCATAACGAGTAGTTGTGAGCCACCATGTGGTGGCTGGGATCCGAACTCAGGACCTTCAGAAGAGCAGTCAGTGCTCTTACCTGCTGAGCCATCACGTCAACCCTCTGTTTCATTTTTAATTAAAATTAATTTGTGGGGCCACCCGTAATGAGATTGGACACCCTCTTCTGGTGTGTCTGAAGACAGCTAGAGTGAATTACGCCAGAGCCAGAGGGCCTGAGCAAGCGGGGCTGGCAGAGGTCCTGAGTTCAATTCCCAGCAGCCACACACATGATGGCTCACAGCCATCTGTACAGCTACAGTGTATACAGTTCATACACATAAAATAAATAAAATAAATCTTTAAAAAAATAAAATAAAATAAAATTAATTTGTGTGTATGAGTGTGCGTGGGGCGGAGGGGAGGAGATTGAGGATGGTAATGGTGTGTGTGTGTACTCGTAGGAGACAGAGTCTCTTTGTTTTTTCTGCTGCTCTGCTACACTCCCAGCTATCAGGCCTTGAGCTTTCAGTTCACTCTCCTTGTCCCCCTCCCATCCTACCGGAGGAGTGCTGAGATTATAGATTCATGCCATGACACCCAGCTTTTTGCCTGGGTTCCAGAGATCAGTCTCAGGTTTATGTGGCAAGTGCTTTCCTGCTGCTCCATCCCCTCCACCCTCATTTCACCTTAATGTAAATCACATCACACTGAAGTCCTCCTGTGTGGCTGGCTAATGGCTGTGCGACTGGATGGCACAGATACAGAGACAAGACAATTCTTTCACACCAATGACAGCTATCTAAATTCACCAGGTCATTCCCTACCGTTTCCTTCTAGGATGGCACATGCTGTAGACCTCTTTCTTTGAAAGCAGAGCTCGTGACAGAGCCTGGCCCCTGGGCTTTGGGTAAAGGGATGAGATCCCAGGGGAAGCCAGCTCAAGGATGCTTTACTATGTCAGTTCCTGAGGCAGGAGAATTACTTGTATTACTGGCTACTTTTCTCATCTTTCTGATCAAATACCCAGGAGGAAGCAAGTTGACAGGTGGGGAGATGGTTCAGTCTGCAAACTGTCTGCCACACAAGCATGAGGGCCTGAGTTCAAATCTCCAGAACTCGAGTAAAAAGCTGAGGGTTGGGGTGGATAGATAGCTTAGCGGTTAGAAGCTATCAGGGGAGCCTAGTCTGTTTCCCAACACCTATGTCTGTCCTGCAGCTGATGTTATTTCCAGCTTCAAGGGGTCTGACAACTTCTTCTGACCTCTGTAGATACCTACACACACACACACACACAGACACAAACAGACACACACATACACACACATACACACACATACATACACATATACACACATACACACACATACACACATATACACATACATATATACATATACACACACATATATATACATACATACACATAAACATGTACATACACACAGATACACACACATACACACAGATACACATGCAAACACACACACACACACACATATATATTCACATACAAAGCAAACGAGCACCAATGAGGTGTGGCAGTTCATGCCTGTAATCCTAGCCCAGAAGAGACAGGCACAGGAGGATATTGGTGATTTGCTATCCAGTTAATTTAGCCACACTAGTAAGCTACAGGTTCAGTAGGAGACTCTTGTCTCAAAAGCATAGATGGAGAAAGATTGAAAAATACATCTGATGCTGACACCCAGCCTCTGCACACACACACACATACACACACACACACACAAACACACACACACACACACACAGATGTACAAACATATATACATGTACACACACACATGAACACATGTATACACATGTTGACATCTCTACACTCCTGGGCTGGGTTAGTCTAGATATTGTGCAGATTCATTCCTGGAGGGGATACCAGAGATGGCCACCACAGGAAGGAACAGGTCCTCAGCTAGCCTGTCACTGTGAGAATGGTTTGGAGGCTGTAGCTGAGTTAGGATTAAAAAGGCCTAGGTGGACAGGATCTGTCCTCTGCAGGCCACTTCCTTCATCAATCTCATCTGCTTGTGCCTTTGGGAAGCTACTGTGCCATATCTTGGAAGTGGTGTCCAGCAGCTACAGTTACCATGATGACACCAGACCCAAGGCTGTGATGGGCATTCAACCCTTCCTATTCCACACATATTCCAGATGAGTAGCTTAGCTGCTCTGGGGGGAGTAGCTGTGTGTGTGTGTGTGGGGGGGTCTGTCCCTTTGTCCCAGGAGGATCCAATCTGATGGCTGGGCTCCGGGACCCTGCCCCTTTATCACACTGGGATCATGTCTAGTGACTGGGCTGTGGGGCTCCAGTCCACTGTCTGAAGAATGCTAAGCTCTCAACCGAATTACTTTTTTCTGGCCATGGACACACATATCTCCACCCTGAAAACACCAGGAAGTACTGGTATGAGTGGTCCTGAGACTGACTCTTCCCTGCCCCCAAGTCCAGGTCTTGAGAATCAGGATCAGCACCCTATGTATTGATTTGTTTTTCTTCCTCATGCTACACAGGCAAGAGGAGGCCAGAATGATCAAGAGATGGTATGGACTCAACACACCTGTCACCTCAGTGTGTGAGCTTTCCTCATGACACTTAAGGTTGTCTAAATCCAAAAGAGCTCATCTCTTTTCATCTCTACTGGAATTGAGGACATGAGATATCTCTTCCCAGCTGTAGCTGAGGCCTCAGATGAGTGGACTGTGGAATCTACCTCCTAGTAGATGAATCTTCCTGCTAGACTTGGGACTTCACATTCAACAAAGACTAAAGGTTGTAGGGTAAGAGAGGAGCAAGCTAATAGCCATCCCTGAGCCTAAGTACCCCTCTTAGTTCTTATAGAGGTTTGAATGTAAATGGCCCCTGTAGACTCCTGTGTTTGAATACCTGATTCTCAGTTGATAGAACTATTTGGGAAGGATTAGGAGGTGTGGCCTTGTTGGAAGTATGTCCTTGGGGGTGGAGTTTGAGGTCTCAAAAGAATCATGGCATTCCTAGTGTGCTCTCTGCTTCCTGCCTGTGGTTTTAAGATATGAGCTCTTAGCTGTTCCTACATGATTCTAAGCCTTGGAACTGTGCATGCATTTAAGTGGTGTCTTTTATAAGTTGCCCTGGTCATGGGATTTTATCGCTGCAATAAAAAGTTAACCAGTACCGTCCCTTTACATGAGGACACAGTTTCTCAGGTCAGGGCTTACTTCCCACCCTTTGCCTGACACTCACGGTCCATTGACATTTGAAGAGATGAGTCAACAAAGTCTAGACACAATGTAAGTCCCACAGAAGCAGTGCTGGTATCCATGTTGTTTGTAGCTGGTCTTCCAGCCTCATAAGATGACCACTAGACCAAGAAAGAAAGTCATAAAGGATCTACTACCAAGTAGTAAAGTAAAAAAAAAAAAAAAAAA
>JADRCD010169077.1:0-13336 GCA_019843815.1 Montemys delectorum | reverse complement strand
TTTTTCGAGACAGAGTTTGAACTCAGAAATCCACCTGCCTCTACCTCCCAAGTGCTGGGATTAAAAGCATGTGCCACCACCGCCCGGCTGACTTTCTTTTCTTTAATCCTTTGCGAAAATGCCTATACAGGGGTTCCGAAACCAGCCCATCTCCATTTTGTAATCAGGAGCCGTGTTGATACTCTAGTTAAGGTAGGTTTCTGATTACTGTAAAACTTAAAATTTCTGTTTCCTTTAACTGTAAACCCACTCCCTACCACCAGCACCCCAACCTCAGTGCCATCTATTTCCAGAAATGTTCTGTACCCTTTGTTCTAAGAGAGACTTTCCTAACCGCCCGGTCTTGCTTTTGCAACCATGCTTGCTTGAGTGCAACACCCCCCCCCCCCTTGCTTGTACTCTATCAAAGTGGCTTGAAAACCCAGTTCAGGGACTGATCTCTCCAATCCTGCCTTAGGCAGAGACAACTGCTGGCTAGCTCCTATGTACACGTATACAGCTTGCTTTATACAGGTTGCTTTGCAACCCCATAGGAGGAGAAGGAAGGGTCCTACAAGCTGGCAAAAGAGTCAGAAACAGCCCCCTACCTCCCACAGTTAGAAATCCCACAAGAACACCAAGCAACGTATATGCAGAGGACCTAGCTTCTTGACTTCCAAATGCTGAGGGGCTACAGCCAGACTCTCATTTGAGGGGCCCCTTCACTTACACCATCTCTCTCTTGCCTGTTAGCACAAAGCTGCTACCTTTGATAGATGGGGTGGGGGGTATCCATGCAGTGGGAGGAGCTACAGTCAGTATGGGAGCATGACCACTCACAGGTCAGCAGAGTCATGATAAGCATACCTCAGAGAGGCAAAGCCCTGAGGGTCCTGTTTCCTGTTTCAGTCTCCCTGTTTTCTGCCTTGTATAACCTTTGGAGGTTTTCTAAGTCTCCGCTGAAAAATGTGATCACAATGCATAACAATAGTGGTAATTTTCCCAAAAGCAATGACACTCAGATTAATGTATCTAGCTGAAGATTTCTGATAAAAATTTAAAAATATACATGGCTGAAAAGATTAGGACAAGGTGATTTCTATGTACAGTTAATTCAATTAGGCCAGAGTGCTTGCCAGCTGTTTTGTAGCAGAAAACCTGCAGCACAACATGGACATAAGAAACACAAGTTTAGTTACCTAGTGAAAGGCCTGCTAAGGTCAGGAGGCAAAAACAAAGTGAGCCCAGTTGCTAAGAGATCCAGAGTTTCCCCTACAAGGAACAGACTAATGATCAGAGACAGTAATTGGGTTCCAGTGCCCGCTGTTTAGATTGAGCTGTGTTTGGTGGTTTGAACATGCTTGGCCTGCGGGAAGTGGCAGTATTGGGAGGTGTGGCCTTGTTGGAGATGTGGCCTTGCTAAATGAAGTGTCTCACCGTAGAGGCAGGACTTGAGGTCTCATATATATGCTCAAGTCTGGACAGGGTGATCCACACTCTCCTCCTGGCTGCCTGCAGAAGACAGTCTCCTGGCTGCCTTCAGATCAAGAGCTGAAGATCTAGAATTCTCAGTTCTTCCAGCACCATATCTGCTTGCAGGCTGCCATGATTCCTGCCATGGTGATAATGGACTGAACCTCTGAAACTGTAAGCCAGCCTCAACTTAATGTTTGCCCTTTATAAGAGCTTCCTTGGTCATGATGTCTCTTCACAGCAATGAAACCATAACTAAGACAGTGTCCACTATAAAATCTGATTGTCCTGCTTTTATAACTATAAATTTGCTGATGAGCCTTGAGCTGGGCAGCAAGCAGACTGAATAGATCCTTCTTTTTCTGTTGTCTCTGACCTAAAGTTCTCCGGTTAACTACACATTGGCTTTGCTATGAAGACAATGTAAGAGTAGGTAGATGGCTAACTGTGCTAGGTAAATAAGGATTGTGTTAAGTTAGAATAACATGAAGTCTGTCTCCTCTTTTGTAACCGCAAACTGCGACCTGCCAGTACAAGAGAAACTGTTAAAAATAGTTGGCTTGCTCAAATTCTGTTGTGACATAGAAAAACTATTACTTTAGGATCTAGATGTATTATGGGAGGAAACGGCATGAGCAGCTGAGGAATTTAAAATAACTTGTTTTTAAAAATATGGAACTTGTAATCATTATGTGTAATTGAAACTCGTGATTAAGAAATTATTGTAATGTGATCCCCCCCCCCCCTGCATGGAGAGTTCCATTAAGGTCTATAAGGACTAAGAGAAAAAAAAATAAAGCTGGTGGAGGCATGCTGCTTCATCCACCCAGTGCGTGTGAGTGTGTGCCTACTTTACATTAGTCGCTGACCCCATATCTCCTCCTCAAGTCACCGAACACACCGCCAGAGCTGGCCTCTGGCACATAGACATTTACAGGGAAAAACCAAGAAGAAACAGAAAGCCAGAAACTAGGTCCTTCAAGGACATAGCAGAAGGCTGTCCTCCGCTAGCCAGGGAGGTCGTTCACCATCCACCGTGGACACGGTGATCCTGACTTCCAGTCTTCAGAACTGGACACTAAGGGCTACTGATTACCAAACCCAGGCATTTGTTATACAGCCTGAGCCAATGAGTCTCTAGGATCACAGGTGATTACAAGAAAACCCAGGGTGTGCGTGGGATACGGGGGCAGCACTTTCCTTCACAAAGCAGGCTCTAAAGCAGTGGGAGAGAGAAGGGGGAAGGGATCTCTGGCCTAGTGGGACCTTGTTCCCGTGTGTCAAATACAGTGCACAAAGGCAAGGCTTTTCTATACTCAGGTCACTTCGTAGTCTATTTTTCCATTTTGTTCTGTTTCGTTTTACTGTAAATGTTTGTGTATGCATGTCAGTGCCTGGATGCGTTTATAAGCACCACATGCATTCAGGCACCTATGAAAGCCAGAAAAGAGCATTGGATCCCCTGGAACTGAAGTTATAGGCAGTTAGGGTTCCTATGCCAACCTAGTAAGTGCTCTTAACCATTTAGCCATCTCTCTAGCTTCCCAACCCCGTCTACTTTGAACATCCTAGCTTAGATTCCTGGAAGTCCATGGTAAGCCCTGAGGATTTCATTCCTTCAATTAAGGAAGGATCGAAAGAAGACTTTCAGGCTCCCCCGCTCTCTGCTGCTCTGCTGCTGAAGAGCCCACCACGCCTTTGCAATGCTGGAGATTAAAGAAGCTTCCACAGGTGAAGAACCACAGGAGCACATCCCTGACTACTCTCTGAGCACAGGGTGGCTTAAAGTGCCCGGGGGCTCGAGAATTCCCTTTGGAGAGAGGCCTGGGGGAGAGATCTGCCCTGATAAACATTTGAGCAGTTCCTTCCACAGACTGTCTTTCTTAGGGCAGCAGGTTGGGCTGCTCAGAGGAAAGACTGGCCTTCCTGGGAGTACGGCCCTATCAGGAGAATACAGGCACCATTGCTTCCAGCCTCTTCTTGTGGCTAAAGATTTCCAGATTGTCCTTTGGTTTCCTTGTGTTCAGAAAGTATAGCAGCCAGGCGATAGTGGCACAAGAATTTGATCCCAGCACTTGGGAGGCCGAGGCAGGCGGATTTCTGAGTTCGAGGCCAGCCTGATCTACAGAGTGAGTTCCAGGACAGCCAGGGCTATACAGAGAAACCCTGTCTCAAAAAAAAAAAAAAAAGAAAAAAGAAAAGAAAAGAAAAGAAAAAGGTCTCTGAACAGCCAACAACCAAAAGATAATTCAATGATTCAAAATAAAAAGTGTAATAAATCTGGGGCATTTCTGCGAGAGCTCACCAGTGCTATATCATGTGACTTCAAACCATCATTGACTGCTAACACACAGCATGCTCTGCACACTGTGTGTGTAGTCACACAGCACACTGGACCACTGCCTGAAACATCTCAGTTCAGATTCAAGTTCATTGTATGTTATTAATTGCAGCGTTTTTTACTGTGAATATAAACCTTCTCATTTTTATAAAAAAAAAAAATGTAGTGGTTCAATTGCAGAAAGCAGACTTTCAATACTAGTTAGTGTTTATCAACTGTCGCTCCTCGGGAGGGAAGCAACATGTTAGGATTGTGATAGGCATCCTTCTCAGTATGCAAATGTGCTTGATCTTTCATCAGTGGTAAAAGTACATCTGGACTGACTGTTCCAAGAGAAACTGTCAACCAGAGCTGACTGGGCATGGGCAGAAAGCCAGTGCCTCAGGACAGATTCTGATATTCAAGCGTGTGATTGCCTGGATCACCACAGTTCCACAAGGTAGAAAGGAGGCCTTGAAGAAAGCCCATGGACATTGAAATGGCTCAGGAGGTAAAGACATTTTCTGCTCAGACCAAGACCCCAAGTTTGATCTCCAAGGACTCTTTAATAATAGAGAATTAAGAAGTTGCCCTCTGGGTGTTGACTCGGTGGTTACGAGCACTGGCTGCACATCCAGAGGTCCTGGGTTCAATTCTAGCAGTTACATGGCGGCTCACGACTGTCTATAACGATAGTGCGATGGGATCCAATGTCGTCTCCTGGTATGCAAATGTACACCCAGGCAAAACACCCATATATATAAAATACATAAATCAACCTTTTAAAAAGTTGTCATCTGCCCTCCACAGGCTCATTCACTGATGACAGAGCAGTGGCTCTCAACCTTCCTAAGGCTGTGACCCTTTAATACATTTAATACGTTACCACAGTCGTGGTAAAATGCCCCAACCATAAAATTATTTTTGTTGGTACTTCATAACTCTAAGTTTGCTACTGTTCTGAATCATAATGAAAATATCTGTGTTTCCTGATGGTCTTTGGGGGGGTCCCAACCCATAGCTGATAGGCTGTGGTGGTTAGTTTCTATTATCAGATGGACGTGTCTGTGAATATGTTTCCAGAAGTATATTAGCTGAGGAGGCACGAGGCTAGACCCATCCTGAATCTGGGCAGCAGCATCTCATAAGCTGGAGGCTTAGGCCAAATAGAAGGGAGGAAGTGATGAACCAGCCTGACTCCATCTTGGACTTAAAAGCCACTTTATAGTAAAGACAAACTAGGTTCATTCCTGTTTGTGATTAAACAGGAATGTTTGTTTCTCAAGGACTGGGCTATGCCCCATCTGTAACCTTAACTACAAACGACTCTGTACTGCCTGTCAGAGGAAATGAGAACAATGTGTTTGTTTCAAAGAATTGTTATGACCATCTTGCAACCCTACCTTTGTTTCAGAAGGTTGTTATGACTGTCTGTTGTCATGACAACCTTGTTAGGCTACTCCCGTAACTTCACCCATCTGCCAGCCAAATCCCTCATGTGGAAAGCCCTACCCTTGAACTATAAAAATCCTTATCTTGACCATGTCCAATGATGATCTTTTGAACCCCACCTTAGGGGAAGACAGCCCAGGTACAAGAATAAAAAAGCTTGCTTTGATTAATTTGGCCGTGATGATTTGAGTCAGTGGTCTTTCTCCCCAAATCTTCGAAATTGATAGAAAATGATAAAATGTAAGGAACACCAATATTCATCTCTCTGCTTCCTGTTTTGCCAAGACAAAAGGAAACCAGAGCTCCCTGTTCTCCCAGTTCCTTAGAGCGCATCGTCTCTGCAGCCTTCTGACTTTTAACTTCCAGGACTTGCATTCTGCCATGTCTCCTGAAGGAGGGAAGAAGAAGGGAAGCTCTTCGTGGGTGGGCTCAACTTCAACACCAATGAGCAGGCACTTGAAGACCACTTCGGCAGCTTTGGGCCTCTCTCTGAGGTGGTTGTTGTCAAGGACTAGGAAACTCAAAGATCATAGGGTTTTGGCTTCATCACGTTCACAAATCCAGAGCATGCCTCAGATTCGACGAAAGCTATGAATGGAGAGTCCCTGCATGGGTGCCAAAGCCGTGTCTATCATGCAGGCAAGTCTGCCAGGGGAACCAGAAGGGGTGCCCTTGTGGGGTGTGGTTGCAGCTACTCTAGAGGTAGTGGAAGATATGACAGTCAACCTGGAGGGTCTGGATATGGGTTTGGGCCGTCTAGAGACTTCAGTGGCAGCCAGGGTGGCTAGGACCGCTACTCAGGAGGAAATGACAGAGACAATTGAAACAACTGAGATGGGGCATGCACACAAAATATACACAAGGAATAACACTTCTGATCCAGGATCGTCCTTGCAAATTGCTATATGTATGAAGATTTTTGGAGCTGCACTGAAACGTCTGTTTTAGTATATCAAGTTCTATTTTTGAATTGAGCTCCCAAGGTAGTTTGTTAAAGAACTCTTAACAAACGTTCTTTTTACATTTTTCTTTAAACATTTTTTCCCTTTTAAACACAAATTTTAAGATATTTGTTACAGTCCCAATATTTTTTGTTTTATTGGAATTTTTGTCTAAGCTCTCAGGATCATTGTTTCTGCCCAAAAGAAAAAAAAAAAGTGGCCAGGCTAAATCAGTGTATAAAATTAATGTGTATTTAGAGACATTTTAAAAACTTGTAAACAATGTTTGTCATGGCCAGAGAGTGATTTCTGAATGTACCTATGAACAACCTGAGTCAGGATCATCACTTAGAGATGCTTTTTATTACAGATCACCATCCTGATTATGTAGAAGAACTTCTTTAAAAAAAATAAAGTAAAGGAAACTAGAAGTCCCGGTTGCATGCCTGCCACTGGCATAGAGCTGCCTTCATCTTCTCCACCACACTGAACGTATCCACCTGAACGTTAAGCTGGTGGGCCTTTCCTTACGCTGCGCTTTTCAAGGATTTTGTTACAGCAACAACAAAAGTAATACACAAATACACATACATATATGTATGTATGTGTGTATATGTACATACTATATGTATGTATATACATACATATGAAACCTGATCTTTCCTCCTCTTTGTTCTTATTCTTCCTTTCTTTCACTTCCTTTCCATTCCCAGGTCATAATTTTCTACCCACCAGTTTTCTCAAAAACAAACAAAAAAAATTTTTTTTGAGCTGCTCCTCCCTGAGGCAGCACATTTTTGTTTGTTTGTTAATATCCAAAGCCTTCTTTGAAGGCTCTTGGCACTCAGTCTCCTTGGGGAGGAGAATTTCCTCAGCCTCCTTGGTTGCCTAGCAACAGGTCTGCTTCCTGACAAGTCACCACACCCCACAAGATGCCCGCTGATACACACAACAAAGGGAAGCAACACTACCCCTTGGGCTTCCCTCTTGGAAAGCCCCCCTCATCCTTGGCACCATAATGACTGGCTGGCTGTGGACCGGTCTGCTAGCCTAGTAAGCCTGCTGCTGCTCTACGCTCCTTCCGAGATCTCCTTCAGGGTTCTTATGGTGATGGCCACTTGTCAAGTTTCCTATTCCTAGATATGGATTGGTAATTTCAGATTGGATCCCTAACTCTATCCAGCCCATCACCGTTGTAATCAGATCCATAGTAGACTTCATCTCAGAGCCACTGGGACTGTGTGCAAAACTGCATGATATTACTGCATGTGTTTTCTATTGTGTCATTGCAATCTTTCCTTTAGCCTCCAAAACAAAAGGGTGGTTGTTCCTTTCCTTTTGTTCTCTTTTCTCCTGAAACAAAAATAAATAAGAACTTTGCGAAAGGTTCTTTCTTAACAGTTTCAAGCTTCCCCCTGAGGTCTTTGGTTCCTTCTGTGCACAATCTCAGAGTCGCTGCTTTGGACCTAGGAATCGTAGTTTTGGACTTTATCACAGAAAACATAGGTGCTCCCAGGTGAGATGTGCATCATGGAAATCAAAGAGACTTGAACTCCCTTCCTGGACCAACTGAGGAAGACGATTCCTCAACCTCGATTTCTATAATCCTGAAACAGAATTGAAGATGGGGAAGGAAATACAAAGGGATTCAACTCTGCTCTAAAGAAAAAGATAGTCACAGCTAGTCACAGCAGCATGCAAATACACAGAATCAGCACAGTAATGCAACAAAACAATCACATCAATGGACCATTGCAGTTATAGGGATAAATACACATTAATTATGCATAATGTATGTAACATGCACATATGCCTGGCATATATATGTACAACATGGCTGGGTCTGAATGAGAATGGGCCCCATTGGCTCAGGTATTTGAACATTTGACCCCAGTAGGTAGCACTATTTGGAGGGGAGGCGGTTAGGAGGTGTAGTCTTACAGGAAAAAGTTTATCACACACTGGGTTGGAGTGTTTTATAGTCTTTCCCCACATCCAGATTGCATTCTCTCTCTGCTGCATGCTTGCCGTTCAAAGGTGTGATCTCTCAGCTTCCCGCTCCTGCTGCCGTGCGTGCCAGTCACTGCCACGCATCCCTGCCATGATACAGTTCCTCTGGAACTGTAAGTCAGTCCACTCTTTCTTCCATACGTTGCTTTTGGTCATGGTGTTTTACTACAACCACAGAAAAGTGACTAACACGACATCTCGTGGGAAAAATCCGAGAGTTTGAGAAACCCTTGAAGTAGTTGCTTTTCTCCCGGCTGTGATAAAATAAATACCTGACTGAAGAAACATAACGAAGGAAGGGTCTTTTTTATCTTGGCTCATAGTTTGGGGTGCCACCCCTTCCATAACAAAGCAGGCATGATCAAAGGAGTGTGGCAGCTGATTATGCTGTATCTGCAGTCAGGAAGCAAGGAACGGTAAGTGCCAATCTTCCTCTTGCTTTCTCCCATTTTTCTCCTTTTTTATTCAAAAGGCCTGCCCACCTCCTTTAACACAATCTAGAAATTCCCTGATAGGCATGCCCAGAGGTCATTCCCATGGAGAGTCTGACTCTCGAGACATTTCTAAAGAGTTGGAGCACACTGTTAGAATTGGAATCTGTGTGACAATGAATCCCACAGAGCTTGATGTCTATTATAATAAATGCCTAGCCATGTGTGTTGAGAGCTTCTGACATAACTACATAACCTGAGATGCATTACGAATGCAAACTTGGATTTCAAAGATTTAGTATTTAAAAACAATAGAGGGGCTGGATATGGGTCAGTGGTTAGGAGCCCAGGCCGTGCTTCCTGAGGACTGGAGTTTGGCTCAGCACTACATGATGGCTCACAACTGTCTGTCTACGTCCAGGGAGTCTGAAACCTCTTCTGACCTCCGTGGGCACCAGTTACACACATGGGTCACAGACATACATGCATGCAAAATACCCATCCACATACAATTAAGATAAACCTTCTTTAAAACACTACAAATAAAATACAGAATTGTATAAAATACCTTATTAATTTTTACTCTGACATGTTTAATATTTTTAATATATTGGGTTCAACCAAATACTAGCTTTTTACTGATTTATTTTTACTTTTTAAAATATGGTCATCAGATAAATTTTAATTATATGTCACTTGCTTCAAGGGTAGCATTATAATCTCTATTGGGTAGTGCTGGCTGTGGAATGAAGCAAACAAACAACAAATGAAAGATGGTATTTACGGCCAGCTATTTTGACATCAAGCCCAGTGGTCTTTGTCTAACAGTATGCTGCCTTTCCGGGGTTTCAAATAGCTAATATTTAATAACCCTTGATGCTCATGAAAGCTCTATCCCTGATCGTCATTTAAAGATACTTTCCCCAATCTGATATTAGCTGGAATGATCCGAGGAGCAAAGGATGGACAATGCTCATTGACTCTGACTCAGGGGTTAAGAGAAATTCGTTCTCTCACCCACTTCTGGAAGGTCTCCATATAAGCAGCTTCACAGTTTGATGGTTGAAGCCTGAAGGACTCACTTTAACTCCATTCTGCCTTCCTCAATATGTCATTTTTATGCCAGAATCACAGATGGTCACCATTCTTCAAGGAATTCAATGCAAGCACCAGCAACCTCCAAAGAGAGAGGGCGCTTTCTTTAGGAGCCTCTGGAGAGGTTCCTGTGTTTTTAGGCCAGAGTCTCAGATGTCAACATAGAGACATAGATTGTTCCATAAAGTCACGAGACTTATTTAATGCTGTAAGCAAGCAGACAGAGGCAGGGACTCCGAGGAGAGTTCAGGCCCCAGCACCAGAGGGAGACAGCATGGTGGAGTCTCTGAAGGGAAGACTCAGAGCCATATGGCAGCAGTGGTGGTCTACTCTTATACCTTTCTGAGGATAGAGAAGTTTCACAGCACAAGCCTGCAGCCAGGTGCCAAGGAGCAGCCTTGGCTTGGAGAAGGGGTTCAGTAAGAAAGGGTGTCTGGAAGCAGCCAAACAAATGACTTGGGGTCAAATCATGATGATGGCCTATGCTCTGTTTGAGAAGGCTTTCCAGATTGTTCTATGTTCTGCTCAGGACTGCTTTTTTTTTTCTATTCTAAAACCTCCCTGAATAGTTCATCTCTTGCAGATCAAAAGCTCAGTCTTTATTTACATACAATTCAGTCATTACCCATGTTCCCTTCTGATTATCCCATGAATCAGCATCCCATGACCCCAGTCCCTTGATTCTTAGAAAGAGATAGCAAGTGCCAGCGCAGACAATAAGATAGCCTGGTGGAACTCTGCCCTCAAATTACCATTCCTACCACACCTGGGCCTGGATCAAAACTCCCTCTGTCCCATGCTGAACCCAAACTCAGGAATCCACCTACCCTTGTATCTGCCTGCCCTTGCATCTTTCTGACAAGCTTGCTCACAGTACAGGACAGCCAAGGCAACACAGAAAAACCCTGTCTCTGTTTTTCTAGGTCCCCAAAGCCCCTAATATAATTCATATTGCGTCTTTATATTTCACATAGTTGATAAATTATGTATTTTTTTTCTGAACTCATGTTTTCAGTGTTCTTTCCCACAGCCTCAAGGGCTGTCCTGAAGGTCATAGAATTTTACCATTTTGCTGAGACATTAGACACACCCTCACCTCCCACACTGGTGCTGTCTCTCATTATCATGGAGTCATTAACCTTGGCAGAGAAGGACATTTCTCAAAAGAGGAACATGAAAATACGTACAATAGTATTCAAACAGGCCTTACCCCACAGCAACCATCAACACTCCTAAGTCCTAAGCCTGATTGGACTGCTTCAGTGGCAGTAACCATGGCATCCTGTCTCTTACATGTGGGCCAAGCAGAACTTGGTAGTCAGGTTTCTTGCTTCCCAGGCAGGAGTCAGGAAAAGGGCTGGGGAGCAGGATAGATGGATACCAGTACTGGCTCTGACATAGACTCACTTCACAGGTGAGAGATTCTGGGTGCCAGATTCAAGATCCAGATTCAAACACTACATCCCACAGAGCCCTTCCTTAAACCAAGCACTGGAAAGGAAAAATGGAATCACTATGGTTGACTCAGAAAATCAAAACTAAGATGGAAATCAAAGTCTCTTTCACAGAGCATGCCATCCCTTGATGGAAGATGAGCCAGTCACAAAAGTAGAGCATCTGCTGTGGCCTGGCCGTCAGCAGTGTCCCTTACAAGAGACACCCAGTGGCACCTGTCAGCAACACTTTCACAGCTAAGGGCCTTTGTATGAGTTACTCTTGTTGCTCTGACAAAGTCAAAAACAAAAAATAAAACCCGACAGAAGCCTAAAACAGGCCAGGGCACACATCTTTAATCCCAGCTCTCCAGAAGTAAAAGCAGGCACATCTCTGAGTTCAAGGCCAGTCTTGTCCTGAGTTCCAGGACAGCCAAGGCAACACAGAAAAACCCTGTCTCAGAAAAAAAAAAAAAAAAAAAAAAAAACTGAAGAAGGAGAAGAAGCAAAGAAAGGAAGGAGGCTCTAATTGGTCTCACAGTTTGAGAGGGAATTGTCCACCACGGTAGGGACAGGGT
Organism: Montemys delectorum; assembly: GCA_019843815.1. Classification (NCBI taxonomy): domain Eukaryota; kingdom Metazoa; phylum Chordata; class Mammalia; order Rodentia; family Muridae; genus Montemys; species Montemys delectorum. The sequence continues at coordinate 1,624 of JADRCD010169077.1, read as the reverse complement.
TACAGAGTTCGTGGCAACAGAGGATGAGGCCAAGACCATTACATCTCTGTGCATCAGGAAGCAGAAAGAACTGAACTCTGGCAGTCATCTGGTTTGCTCCTTTTCCAGCCTTTAGTCAATATAAAAGCATAGCCTGTGGGCTGGAGCCACTGCATTCTTCCCCAGTTATACTTCCCTTGGAACACCTCCACTAGAATGTGTCTTCTAGGGGATTCTAAGGCTGGTCATGTTGACCAGGACATTGCATGCCTCATGCTGAGCTACAATAAAAAAAAAAACAACACCAAATTAAAGTGAACTGTAGATAAACTTATCACATAGAATTGAAGACATTTCTATGGTTTTCCTCAAACCTGTCTTTATTGTAAAAACCACAACTGGGAACTTCTAGGCTTCAGAGGGTCCCAACAACTTCAATTCTTCTAAAACGTTATTTGAGTTGTTTCTCTTTGAGAAGTGCATTGTAGGAGGGGGTTCGTATATGTGTAGGAGGAGTGTGAATGGATGGGCACACATACATGTGTGTGCACATATCCATGGTGGGCACAAGAGTTTCTTAGGAGCTCTTGTGTGTGTGTGTGTATGTGTGTGTTAACAAAAGAAGGTGAGGAGGAATGTGCGTGGATGCGCATGTACATGTGTACACATGTATACTGAAGCTCCAAGTCGATGTCAGATGTCTTACTTAGTTGTTTATTGAGTCAGTATCTCTCACAGACACTGGTGGTTGCCACTCCAGCTACCCTAGATATTCAGCTGGTCCTGAGCATCCTCTGTCCCTACCTGCTCCAGTACTAGGATGACAAGTGGCCACCATGCCTTCCTGCCCTCTGTGTGGCTAAGAAGTACCCTGACTCTCATCCCGACACTTACACTGTCACCATCTCACCCAATGAGTCCCACTCTGGTCTCTTCTTCCTTCCGCCTTACTTTTGAGATTGGGTCTCTCACTTGGGACTTGGAGCCCATTCATCTGGCAGGCTGACTGGACAATGAGCCCTATGGATTATCTTGTCTCTACCTCCATGGTGCTAGCAATTTACCAACTGAACTATTTTTCCAACCCCATAGTTTGTTTTCTTTTTTAAGCTACTGAAAAAGAAAGGTAGAAAGTGCCAAGATACACACAAAAATTTTAACAAGTAAAGTGTCAATGGTGTCCTTCCCATGGGTAGTGAGATTTTAGGAATTCCCAGATATTTTCTGGATCTGGTTGCTAAGATCTTGACGGCTTTTCAGCTGAGCGGCCACATCTGTTAAACTAATTGTGGCTGTTCCTGATACTATATAACTTTACATCTCAGCTTCAGACAAAACGGCTTCCATAAACACACAGCAGACGGACACAGCCCAGATTTCTGCAGTTTATTTTACACCAAGAAATTACATTTAGCAATTTCCAGAGACATGCTATAAATGAAACTTGAACAGGAAGTTTCACTTCCTTTCCATCTGACCTATATTTCAAAAAAAATCTGTGAGTGGGTCATAACCATGAACATCTCCTCCTTGGGCTGCCAATCTTCATACTGTGCATGCTGGGTTTTTTTTCCTTCCCTGTGGCTCAAATGGCTACTGAAGGAACTGTAGACATTGGGAAACTTTATACAACCTTTTTTTTTTT
>JADRCD010169075.1:0-38746 GCA_019843815.1 Montemys delectorum | reverse complement strand
CTGATTTGCTTGAGTTAATTTTATATCCAGCTACTTTGCTGAAGTTGTTTATCAGGTTTAGGAGCTCTCTGGTGGAATTTTTGGGGTCACTTAAGTATACTATCATATCATCAGCAAATAGTGATAATTTGACTTCTTCCTAATTTCACTTCTTCCTTTCCAATTCGTATCCCTTTGATCTCCTTTTGTTGCCTAATTGCTCTGGTTAGGACTTCAAGTACAATATTGAATAGGTAGGAAGAGAGTGGGCAGCCTTGTCTAGTCCCTGATTTTAGTGGGATTGCTTCAAGTTTCTCTCCATTTAGTTTGATGTTGGCTACTGGTTTCCTATATATTGCCCTTACTCTGTTCAAGTATGGGCCTTGAATTCCTGATCTTTCCAAGACTTTTATCATGAAGGGATGTTGGATTTTGTCAAATGCTTTCTCCGCATCTAGTGAGATGATCATATGGTTTTTTTCTTTGAGTTTGTTTAGGTAGTGAATTATGTTGATGGATTTCCGTATATTGAACCATCCCTGCTTCCCTAGGATGAAGCCTACTTGATCATGGTGAACGATCATTTTGATGTATGTGTTCTTTAATTCAATTTGCAAGAATTTTATTGAGTATTTTTGCATCGATATTCATAAGGGAAATTGGTCTGAAGTTTTCTTTCTTCGTTAGGTCTTTGTGTGGTTTAGGTATAAGAGTAATTGTGGCTTCATAGAACGAATTGGGTAGAGTACCTTCAGTTTCTATTTTGTTGAATAATTTGAGGAGTATTGGTATTAGATCTTCTTTGAAGGTTTGATAAAACTCTGCACTAAAACCATCTGGTCCTATTTTTTTTTTTTTTTTTTTGGTTTGGAGACTATTAATGACTGTTTCTATTTCATTAGCAGATATGGGACTGTTTAGATTGTTGATCTGGTCTTGATTTAACTTTGGTACCTGGTATCTGTCTAGAAAATTGTCCATTTCATCCAGGTTTTCCAGTTTTGTTGAGTATAGGCTTTTGTAGTAGGATCTCATGATATTTTGGATTTCCTCAGTGTCTGTTATGTCTCCTTTTTCATTTCTGATCTTGTTAATCAGTAAACTATCTCTGTGCCCTCTAGTTAGTCTGGCTAAGGGTTTATCTATTTTGTTGACTTGCTCAAAGAATCAGCTCCTGGTTTGGTTGATTCTTTATATAGTTCTTTTTGTTTGTATTTGGTTGATTTCAGCCCTGAGTTTGATTATTTCCTGCCTTTGACTCCTCTTGGGTGAATTTGCTTCTTTTTGTTCTAGAGCTTTCAGTTGTGCTCTCAAATTGCTGGTGTATGCTTTCTCCAGTTTCTTTTGGGGGGCACTTAAAGCTATGAGTTTTCCTCTTAGGACTGCTTTCATTGTGTCCCATAGGTTTAGGTATGTTGTGGCTTCATTTTCATTAAACTCTAGAAAGTCTTTAATTTCTTTATTTCTTCCTTGACCAAGTTATCATTGAGTAGAGTGTTGTTAAGCTTCCACGTGTATGTGGGCATTCTATTGTTTATGTTATTGAGGAACAGCCTTAGTCCATGGTGATCTGATAGGATACAAGGAATTATTTTAATCTTCTTGTATCTGTGGAGGCCTGATTTATGACCAATTATATGGTCAATTTTGGAAAAGGTACCATGAGGTGCTGAGAAGAAGGTATATCCTTTTGTTTTAGGATAAAAAGTTCTATAGATATGTTAAATCCATCTGTTTCATAACTTCTGTTAGTCTCACTGAATCCTTGTTTAGTTTCTGTTTCTATGATCTGTCCATTGCAGAGAGTGGGGTGTTGAAATCTCCCACTACTATTGTGTGCAGTGTAATGTGTGCTTTGAGCTTTAGTAAAGTTTCTTTTATGAATGTAGATGTCCTTGCATTTGGAGCATAGAGGTTCAGAATTGAGCGTTCATCTTGGTAGATCATACCTTTGATGAATAGGAAGTGTCCCTCCTTATTTTTTTTGATCACTTCAGGATGAAAGTCGATTTTATTCGATATTAGAATGGCTAGTCCAGCTTTTTTATTGGGGCTATTGGCTTGGAGAATTGTTTTCCAGCCTTTTATTCTGAGGTAGTGTCTGTCTTTGTCACTGAAGTGGGTTTCCTGTATGCAGCAAAATGTTGAGTCCTGTTTACATACCCAATCTGATAATCTATGTCTTTTTATTGGTGAGTTGAGTCCATTGATGTTAATAGATATTAAGGAAAAGTAATTGTTGCTTCCTGTTAGTTTTGTAGTTAGAGCTGGCATTCTGTTCCTGTGTCTATCTTCTTTTAGTTTTGTTGGAAGATTACATTTTTGCTTTTTCAGGGATGTAGTTCCCCTCCTTGTGTTGGAGTTTTCCATTTATTACCCTTTGAAGGGCTGGATTTGTGGAAACATATTGTGTGAATTTGGTTTTGTCATGAATACTTTGGTTTCTCCATCTATGGTGATTGAGAGTTTTGCTGGGTATAGTAGTCTGGGCTGGCATTTGTGTTCTCTTAGGGTCTGTATGACATCTGCCCAGGATCTTCTAGCTTTCATAGTCTCTGATGAGAAGTCTTGTGTAATTCTGATAGGCCTATGTGACTTGACCTTTTTCCCTTACTGCTTTTAGTATTCTTTGTTTTGTGCATTTGTTGTTTTGACTATTATGTGGTGGGAGAAATTTCTTTTCTGGTCCAGTGTATTTGGAGTTCTATAGGCTTCTTGTATGTTCTTGGACATCTCTTTCTTTAAGTTAGGGAAGTTTTCTTCTATAATTTTGTTGAAAATATTTACTGGCACTTTAAGTTGGAGGTCTTCACTCTCTTCTATACCTATTATCCTTAGGTTTTGTCTTCTTATTGTGTCCTGGATTTCCTGGATGTTTTGGGTTATGGTCTTTTTGCATTTTGCATTTTCTTTGACTGTTCTGTCAATGTTGTCTATGTTATCTTCTTCCCCTGAGATTCTCTCTTCTATCTCTTGTATTCTGTTCGTGATGCTTGCATCTACGTTTCCTGACTTCTTTCCTAAGATTTCTAACTCCAGAGTTGTCTTTTTTTGTGATTTCTTTATTTTTTCTACTTCCATTTTTAGGTCCTTGATGGTTTTACTCAGATCCTTCACCTGTTTGTGTTTTCCTGAAATTCCTTAAGGGATTTTTGAGTTTGTTCTTTAAGTGCTTCTACATGTTTGCTTGTGATCTCTTGTAATTCTTTATGGGATTTTTTTGTTTCCTCTTTAAGGGCTTGTACCTCTTTACCTATGTTCTCCTGTATTTCTTTAAGGGATTTATTCATGTCCTTCTTAAGTTCCTCTATCAGCATTGTGAGATATGATTTTAGATCCAAATCTTGCTTTTCCAGTGCTTTGGGATATCCAGGTCTTGCTGTGGTGGGAGTACTAGGTTCTGATGAAGCCAAGTAGTCTTGGTTTCTGTTGGTAGGATTCTTGCCTTTGCCTTTTGCCATCTCTTGATCTCTGGTGATAGATGCTTGGTGTCTCTGACTAGAGCTTGTCCTGTCCCTGCTGCCTTGCAACTCTCCTGCGACTTTTGAGGCCTGTGCCCTACGGCTGATCCCGCCTTAGAAAGTCACTGGAGAGAAAATGGCAGATCTCACCTGAGTCTCAGGGTTAAAGCATGCCCTGGAGGCAGGCCCTCCACTTGCAGGGAAGGGGCAGAGAGGGTTGCTGATCCACCTCTGTCACTTGGAAGCTGAGAGGATCCTGTCCCTGCCGCCCTACTACTCCCCCTGTGACTCTTGAGGCCTGTGCCTCCCGGCTGGTCCTGCCTTCGAAAGTCACCGGAGAGAAAATGACCTTTGATAGTTTTATTTGTAATTGTGGCATGGGGTGAGAATAGGGTACAGAACAAGTAGCAAAGATCCCACTTAGATGTCTGTTGCAATCGTCTAGGTGAGAAGCTGTACTGATTTAGCCTCTGATAGTAGCTGCAGAGAGAGTAAAATTTAGGAGGGACATTTTATAGGTTAACCTAATAGAAATATCTATAAAGCATAAGAAAAAAAAGCAAATAAGGAATCCAAAATTTCTGGCCAGGTATATGTAAAGCCAAATACTGAGGTTGAAGAACACTGGGAAAGAACAGTTTCACATAGTGGAGGAGTGAAATGGGAGGGAGGGTGGACGGCAACAAAATAATTTAACCTGTGGATCCAGGTGACTTGCCTATTAGATATCCATGTAAAAAGGTCAAGAATATAACAAAATATAATGATCCTTCCTTCAAAGGAAATATAAGAAATAGAGTTACAAACTTCAAACCATTATTCTGTAATTTACATAGTTGGTCAATGGGAAAACGTGCAGGGCTTCCTTTAATAGCATCTATCAGAATGAATTGAATATACATCATAGCGAAGTCATAATAACTGAGTGTGTGGTGGCTGACGTAATAGTAAAGCGTATCTGGGCTTGTATCTATTTATGACCAGCCCCGGCACCACAGTTCGTGAAGGAATTTAAGATTTAGTTACTGAACTGCCCTTTTTAGACTGGGTGATAAGCGATGGAGTAAACAAAAAGCTCCAAACAAGAATTCGCTTTCTGTATTAGCTACTCCTCTCATTGTTATATGCCAATACCTCACAGTTTGAGGGTACAGTCTACCTGAGCCCAGCAAAAACAATGCCCAGAGTGGCTCACAGCTGGAGGAGCTCATTGTATCTGAATAATCACTAAGGACAAACAAGATAGGAAGTGGGAGGAGTCAGTGGAGACAACCACTTGACTTATGAAGTGACAGAGGTTACAAAAAATGAGGGTTGGCAGAGACATGACCCAAGAGCCAGAGTAAAGCAAAATAGCACTTCATAAAACCAATGTGATCTGAAGATGACATTTCTCAAGCATTAAATGGTATCATTAACACGTGAGCTATGTAAAATAGTCAAACAAAGAAATAGTCCCGACAAGTAGATGTTCACAATTTGTCAGTGAACATGAGTGGAACTGGCCATCTTTATTGTTCTAGTTGGCATGATGCCATCATTACCACGGTGTGGGCTTTACTTGTAACGTCCCTAGTTAATAGGACACAATGAGGGCTATTCTACATTACACTGTGACCACTGTGATGATTTCCTCTCAGTAGATATGATCAAATCAAAGTGGTCTAACCATAAGTCAAGCTTGCCAAGTGAAGAATGGCAGAAATAATGTTGCCAACACCACATGATATACACACAAAGCAGCACATTCCTTTACCTGCTGAGAGGTATGTCACTATTAAAGAATGAAGGATACAAAGTTCCTGTTCTGAACAAATAAAAAGATAATCAGACATACCAGTCTAGAAAAGCTAGGGTGGGTTGGGGAGTGCAAAATTAATGGATGTTTGTGGCATGAACATTTAACTCTCAAATTTATTACCTTAGCATAATGGATAGAGAGCCTCTGCCTGCAGTCTGTGATGGTAACAACAGTGTCCAGTGAAGAAAGTTCTTATGAGTAGGAAAAAATCACATTCAACCTGAGTGAATAAAATGGCTCCAATAGACATATAGTGAGTGTCACCATTAGGAGGTGTGGCCTTGTTGAAGTGGGTGTGGTCTTGGTGGAGGAAGTGTGCTCTGTCTGTTCCTGATGCCTTGGGATCTTGATGTAGAGCTCTCAGCTGCCTCTCCAGTCCCATGTCTGCTTGCACGCTGCCATGCTTCTCGCCATGACTAAACCATGAAACTGTAAGCTAGCCCCAATTAAATGGTTTCCTTTATAAGAGTTGTCATGGTCATGGTGTGTCTTCACAGCAGTAGAACCCTAACTTAGCCTGTCACCATGCATTCAGTCTGGAGGACGTGGATAGAGTAGTCAGTCCATTTTCCTGCATTCTTCATCTAGGTACTCAGACATACTTGCATGAAAATTTACTAGCCCAGCCCCTCTAAATAAAACATTTTTTTCTTATATTCTTGCCAAAATGATCCAAGTATATTCAGTTTCTCAACAAAGACTCAAAAACACATGAAACAACAATAACAAAAACAAAAAAACCCCTGGAAATAGAAAGTAAGACTAAATAATCACTATAAATACTCATTACTCTTTATCTGTATAGCAAGAGAAGGAACCCTCAAAGGATGCTCTCAATAAAATCACCAACATCAAGCAACATCAATGGATAGCAAGTCTATAAGGAAAAGAGATCTTTCCCACCATGACTGTCTTAGTGTTTCCATTGGTGTGAAGAGACACCAAAGCAACTCTTAAAAAGGACAACATTTAATTGTGGCTGGCTTACAGGTTCAGAGGTTCAGTCCATTATCATCAAGGCAGGAAGCATGGTAGCATCCAGGTAGGCATGGCACTGGAGGACCTGAGAGTTCTACATCTTGTTTCTGAAGGCAAACAGAAGAAGACTGGCTTCCAGGCAGCTAGGAGGAAGTTCTCTGAAAGCCCATCCCCACACACTTCCTCCAAGAAGGCCAGACCTCCTAATAGTGCCACTCCATGGGCCAAGTATATGCAAACCACCACAAAGACTAAGTAAACTGGTGTGGTCACTGAGAGGGCTACCTGACAATATGAGGGAAATTAAGTGTGTTTATGTGCTGTAGTCTTAGCATTCCACTCAAACACATACTCGGTTTCTCAAGGACACATATTCATCAAAAATTTCAAACCATAAACTACCAAGCAAGAGGTGATAGTCACTTCAAACTTAAGGAAGCATTCAATAGAACTGTATGTGTTGTGGTGCTGGTTTATATGCATATGGTGTGAGCTAATTAACACTGTCAACCTTGTGAACATTGTCTGTTACATCACACGAGGTGAGAATGTTTGAGATCATCACTCTCAGCAGATGCCATGCATAGATGGCAACCATTGACTACACTCACAAGCAAACTGCATTTTCTGAATGCACTCTTTATATAACTGAAGTTTTGCAGTCTTTGATCACTTCCTCTCCCGTCTTGCCATCCTCAAACCCAGACAACCACAATCCATCTCCTTTATTCTGTGACTTTGGCTATTTCCGATAACACATACAAGAGACATCATTAACTTTGTCCATTCAGCTTATTTCACTTTGACATACTGTCCTGCTGGTATATGTATGATTTCCTTCACTTTTATGCCTAAAGAATGCTCTTTGTATATGTGATATTGTCTTTGTCCATTCATCAATCAATAGACACTCAGTAGTCACATTTCTGTTGCTGTGATAAAACATCCTGGCCAAAATGTTTGACAGAAGAAACAGTTTAGTTTGATTTTTAGCTCCTGAGGGGGAGCCCATAATATCACCAGATGCCATGGCATCAGGTTCAGGAACTAGGGCAAGGCTATAGATTCTCAAAGCCCACATCCAGTAACATACTTCCTCTAGCAAGGTTAAACCTCTTAAAAGGTGGCCTGCCTACGCAGCACCACCAACTATCCCTAAGTGCTCCAATATCTGAACCAGTATGGGAGGAAGGAAGGGATCATTCAAACCACCACAAGGCATTTCTATTGTTTCAAAATCTTGGCTATAATGAGTATCCTGCAGCAGACACGGGAATGCATCTACAAAGCTCCTCAGTGTGATACTTTCTGTTGTGAGTCCAGAATCTCACATTCTCTAATCTTCATTAATAATTGTTACTTTCGTCATAAACATTTGTAATAACACACATAAAGGTGTGAGGTGGCCTGTTATCAAAAGATATCTATAGATACATGTCATCTATACCAAAATTCCAATCACATCCTTCACAGAAATAGAAAAGGAAATCTTAAAATTCATATGGGAGCACAGAAGCCCAGGAATAATTGGACATGGTGGTATTCACCTACAGTACCAGAACTTGTAGGTACAGGCAGGAAGATCAGCAGATCCAGGCCAGCCTCAGCTACACAGCAACCTTGAGGCCAACTACATCACAAAATGAAACCTTGACTCAAGAAGAACCATCAGGCAGAGGCAGGAAGATCTCTGTGAGTACAAAGCCAGTGTGGTCTACAGAGTGAGTTCCAGGATAGCCAAGGCTACATTTTCTTATCTCCAAGAAAAACAAAACAAACAAAAACAAAAAAAAATGTGAATAAAGTTAAAAATTAATGGCCAAACAATCCCGATTAAAGAACAACACTGGCAGTAGCTGGCCTCAAAATATACTGCAGAGCCATAGAGACAAAAACAACATGATGCTACTGCAAACAGTCTACATAAATAGACTAGAAGAATAAAGGCTCCAAAAATAAACTCACACAGCTACAGCCACATGATTCTTAACAAAAGTGCCAAAAACATTCTTTGGAGAAAGGATGGATTCTTTAGTAAATGGAATAAGAAGATAAGATGTCCATATTTAGGATACATCAATGACAAACCAATCTCTCACCCTACATAAAAATCAATTAAAAATGGACCAAAGGCATTAAAGAAGACCTGAAGTTTTTAAATACTCATGAGAGAGACAGGACAATCCTCTAGATATAAAAACAAGACAAATGAATAAGACTCCAAAAACTTAGAAAATAAACCAAGAGCTGACAAATAGGGTTATAGCAAATTAAAAGGCTCCTTTACATCAAAGAAAAAAATTTTTAAAAAATGTGAAGAGAGAAAACCTACAGATCAGAAAAACACTTTCACCAGCCTTTCTTCTGATAATGAATTAATATCTGGAACTCTGAGTTAAATACAGAAGAAAACTACTCAAATAAATAAGTAGGCCACTGAGCTGAAAAGAGGCAATTTGAAATATCTACAAAATGCCTTATAGTCTACTAGTAAGATTAGACAAAGACACTGTACGTGTATTGTATATGTGTGATAGAGAGATACATAATGATGCCTCGTATTAACCATTACTTTCAAAACACCAGAATCAGACAAAACCATAAAAACGAATGGGCAAGTTATAGAATACTCATTAGATTCCAATGCTACATGGCAGTGAAAGTTAATAGTCCATGACTACATGCATCAAAGTGTGTGAATCTGGAAATGCTAATAATGAGCAAATGAGTCAGAAGAAGACAGAAAATGGGCCTCCGTTTTACAAGGCAAGTAGGTATCAAGTAGAAAATGCAGACATAGATTCCAGAATATATGAGATTTATTTCACTGTGATGTTTTGTTGTTCAATTCTATAGACAGGGAATGGATTGTTTAATAAATAATCACGGACAAAAATTTGTATACAACTCCCCCCACACTGTACAACTTATGAGTGTACAACTTTGTAAACTTTCTTCAGTAGAGATGGGAAAACATTTTAATTGCAAATCAAGTGGGGTTTAAAAGAAACCCTATTAGCCAGCACAGTGGCACATAACTGTAAATCCCTCACTGGGGAGACAGACTACTGGGTGTCAGTGGCCAGTCAGGTTTACATAGAAAAACCTTGTAAATAAGTAAATAATGTACAAAATAACTTACATCAAGGTTAGTAACCACTAAGTCTAACTACTGTGTTTGGCTTTAGGAGACAAAATTTTGAAGGCAGAGGTGGGTGGGGGAGGCAATTCTCACAGACAGCACAGCAGCTTCTGATCGCCAGGGACTTAGCAGGAGCCACCAGGAGTGGCAGGATTCCTTCCTTCTAAGTAGCCAGTTGGTGAAGACTCAGTTCGGCTCTTTTCTTTCTATGATCCTTTAATACTACACTTTTGCTAGGCACAGTATACTTTAATTCTTTAAGTTTATTGAAAACAAAGCTCCAGCTGAATTAAGATTTCTATGTGAAAGTCAAACAAAGAGGAGGGAACCTGGAAGACTGCAATCCATGTAACTCCCCCATAAGAAAGAGTTTAACTGTCTGTGAAAATCCAGAGATGCAATATTAAAAATGTATACAGTTGATTACAGGATAATCTAAAGCTTTCTTGTGAACTGTCCTATTAAAATGCCTGTCCATTGCATGATGAATCTCATGCAAAACGCAAAGATCAGAAGATTCAGACAACAATAAATTCAGAAGCAACAAACACAGGAAGTTGCTAAGATTCTCCAGCAATCAGAAAACTGAAAATAATCACTTTAGATTTCTCAGCAAAGCGAAACATTTAAGTCATTAAAATGGAGTTAAAAAAAAAAAAAAAAAAACCTAATGTTGATGTAGAAAGTGAGGGATGTGTTAATCGGCTTCAGCATAATGATTGTCTCTCTATGTATACATCTGTCACATTGTTCATCTTACCAATCTCCACTTGTCAGTTGCCCTCACAAACAAAACATTAGTGGCACAAATGAAATGAGATTGTGTTTACGTATAGACATTTCAGCTGTGCTGGCGGGAATGTGTGAACATCTATTAAATGGGTACATTCCTTTGCACCCAGCAATTTCACTGGCAAGGAGTTACCCTGGAGAGATGAGTTACCCTATGTAAAGGAATTCCCATATATGGATACTGCAGCTGGATTCATTGTAGCAAAGAGCTCAACAACAGGTGTCTTTTTGTAGAAAAGTTCTGAAAACAAAATTAAAACACATGCATAAAAATACCATATTGCCCTTAAAAAGAATATCTACTAATATGCTACCCATCTCAAAAAAATTTCTAGGGCATACACTAAAATGCAGAAAAATAAATTTTTCTAAAACACAGCAAAATGTGTACATTATACTTGTATATTTGCAGAGCCTCTTGACTCATGAGATGAGCTATACACAGAGAACAAATTTAAGATGTTGTCATCGCTTTACCTCAAGGAAATAAGAAAGGGAGACCTTGAGACCCAAACAAACAAAGGAAAATAACAGATTCGGGGGGGGGGGGGCGGGGAACAAGCACCCTACATCCCATAATGATGTTTGCTAAATTATATATCAGTATAATATATATCCTCAAACGTATGCTTGCCCCACTTTAGACATACCATATGTTTTTAGTTAAAATTTAAAATATATAAAAATTAAGGAAAAACAGGTGTAAAGAGGCTCAGCTGTTCAGAGTACTTGCTGCTCTTTCAGAGTTCCCAGCACCCAGTTATAAGCTTAGAGCTGACTGTATCTCCAGCTCCGGGGTATCAGGTTCTCCCTCTTCTGGCCCCCATAGGCACCTGCACATATATACATACATACAGAATAGTTTTACAAATAGAGATGGCTAAATGAAATTCTTGACATGCAGTTCCAGATGCCACTAGGTGTCAGCAAAATCCCCCCAGAATTATAGATTTGTTCCTAACTGTGAGGAAGCTGGCACATTCATCCACAAGCCGGACCAAGGCATGTTTAGCTCACATGATTTTCAAAAAAGACGTATGGATTATCAGGAGATGAATTAACTACCTTAAAGACAGACTGCAGATAGTATTAATAGGCAAGGCATCAACATGGCTATAATACATTACCTATTTACTGAGACACCTACATTCTTTTATCATTATTTTGCTCATGAAGCAGTCTTTTAAAAAAATATCAATGCTTAATATTCAGTAAATCAAGATGCATTTATCTCATACATTGCATGTAAAATACAGAGACAAATTGAAACAATCACATTTATTGAATTCTTTTTTAACAGAGTAAGAGAACACAAAGCCAATCAAATGAAATACGACAAATAAAGTAGTGCAAACTAGTACACAGTCGTGCATCAGCTGTCAGGAGCTTAGACAGGCACCAGACTTACTATCTCAAAGTTAAGCAGGGAAGCAAGACAACCACCAAGCAGCTAAAAGTGCTGTCACAAGCCTTCCCCTGAAGCTCATATTTTATTCATTACCAAGTCTCTTCATATTACTGTGAGAAGAGAGCTAATGAATCATCAGAGGTTTATCAGTCACCAACTTGGTCCATTTACTACCTCAAAATTCGGATTTGGAAGTTCATGGATTCTGTATCTTGGGAATGGGCACAATGGAGATGGTGTGTATCACAGAATGCTCACAGCCTCGGTAAGGGGGAATTTCAACTGTTTGGGGCTTGTTCTCTTGACTAAAGCCCCTGTACCCATGTGACTTGGGTTTGCCAGAGTTTGGCTATGTTGTGTTTCTCAAACAATGATCCACAGTATCAGGTGCAAATACTCCAGAAAATAAGGCAAAAATCTGGATCATTTATGACCCAGACTTGTGGAGTCACATAGCATTACTCCTACCCACTATACCATTAGTCAAAGCAGTCATGAGTCTCCCCATGTCCAAGGGAAAGGAAACAACATTCTAGCTTTTGAGGAGTAGTAAACAGGTCACACTGAGTGAGAATAAATAAGGTGGACAAGACTGAAAAAATCCTTGGAAGATACAACCTGCCTGCTGAGGAAAAGACCACATCCTTTATAAACATACCTTATAGCACTCAGTCCCAAGAGTATCATTTCAGTCTAGCATTAGGACAAAGTCTTGGTTTTCATCACTTAACTCAAGTCTACTCCAGCATGGTGGCACATATTTGTAATCCCAGCATTCAAGAGGTAGAGGCAGGAGGATTGAGATTGACGATCAACATTTTGTGACCAGCCTAGTCCACAAAGAGGTCCAAGTCAAGCCTGAAGTACATAGATAAGACCCTGGCCCAAAGCTATCTAAATAAGTAAATTGAATAATTAGAATCATTTAGAATAAAAAAAAAATAAGTCAGGTCCAGGTGCATATTGGACTCCATGATGCTCCTCAAGTACATTTCTTCTGAGGACCTACAAAACAAAGTAGCAGATTAGCCCCACAAACATTCAACAGTTCTGCAGAAAGCACAAAATAACAGACATCCACATTGTAAAAGTAGACACCAAGAATGCACACAGAAAACACATGCCCATTCCTGGATTAAATCTTAGTCTGCTCCCTGGTCTCTTGGCTCCTCTTACTACTTAAGTTCTTGGTTCCAAATGCCCATATCATGCTTCCTGTCCCATTTCCGTCTGAGCAGTGTGCTCTACCTGTATCATCTGAGGCTTTTTGAAATCAGGTTTGTGAAATTTGTCATGATTTATTTCAAAGCTTTGTGAGTTTCCTGTGGATCAATTATCAGTCCATTCAAAGTTCACACACATGCAATGATCTCAAGTCCTTCTTTGCTGTAGGCTCTTTCTTAAGAGGTAGGCCATGCCCTTCTGCTCATCAACAAAAAGCTCTGTAAGCAAGCGAAGGTGACTATCCTCCAAATGAGTCAGAGGCTGAGGCAGAAAGGACTTGAGTTTGAGGTCTGCCAGGGTAACATTAAGAATGAGATACTTTGTCACAAACAAACAAGCAACAATAGCAAAAAGACTGTGAAACGCCACCTAGGAGATTTCTAAGGTCTTAAAGTTTTGTAAAAGACACCCAAATCCCATCTTTACTTAAAGATCACTTTCTATCAGCAACATGGAACTCATACTTGAGGCCTTATGGTAAAATTTTAAAAGCTAGAAACAGAAGTAATTCTACTTTTATCCCAGAAAAATTATGAATCTCATATCTAAGGCTTTGTAAGGAAATAAATACTAGGCTTCATTTTCTTATCCTGAATTTTATCATACAAATAAACTATTTATAATTCACCACTCAGAAATCACTTTAATCTTGATGCTTAATTTATTTGTCTACTTTCAATTCTCCATTTTATGATGGTAGTAATTTTTGCTAATTTTCTTTTTACAACATATGCCAAAGGCACCCTACCCTACTTTTAGCCCTTTCTGACAACCTCCTTGAACCTGCTCAGTTATCATTTCCACATACAATCTTCTTCCAAAACACAACGGGTAAAAATTAGGATAAAATTATGTTCACACCTTCTGTAAAGCAGACAGACATTCAGACAGGACACAGCAGTGTGGGGTTGGTTTTTTTTTTTTTTAGCTCTACAGTGTCTGAGCCTCATCTAGGGAATACCAAAATAGTCATAAGCTGGGTGTGTGTGTGCTAAAGCAGTGCCTTACACATGCCCTCTCCATGTGGGATGTGTTATCTGCAGCATGACAACCTCAGAACAGTTCAGACTTTCAGCACTTTCAGTGCTCAACATTAATCAAGTCCCCAGTGAACAAGAAAGATGTGCATACCCCCTTGTGTGAACCAGCTCACAAGTCTTACATCATCACAGAAGGCAAAGTGGGACAGGAGACAGTGCTATAATTACTTTTGAAAAATACAATCCTCCAGACCTGTCTATCATGAAAAAGTAGCCTAGGAGACAAGAGTTCTACTGTCAATGAGTTTGCAGACCCATTTTCGCTGCCTATCAAATCCACATCAGAATACTGACAAAAATCAAAGGTAAATAAACAAAATCCAAAGAAAGCACACTGAACAGCAATGGAAATGACAACAGATGCGCTGGTGCCTATTACAGTTGTTTGATGAGGAGAAGCTGGGAGATGACATGGAAGTGGGGACATTCTCGCTGACAGTCAATTAAAAAAAGCTTCCTCCACCACAACCAATTTTTTCTTTCAAAAATCAAATGAGTTAATGGAGTTAAAAACAAAATTTATCAATATTCTATATGAAAATACATTAGAAGAATAATAGTTCCGGTTCACCACAAATACCTATATAACTATATCTCCCCTCCTCAGTAAGAGAGTGGCTTTTGATCTATGGGTTGTTATTCCTTTGGGGGGGATCAAATGACCCTTTCAGAAGACCACCTAAGGCCATCTGACATTTACATATTATGATTCATGACAGATCAAAATTATAGTTTCATATATAATATATATTATTATATGTATACGTTCTCTAAAGGGTTCTCTCCCCCTTTCCCTGGACACCTCTCTTCCAACAAGAGCCTGAGTCTAAAAATTTCAAATGTACACCTAGGATAAAATATTTTTCCTCTAAACTCCCTAACTTTATCTTCTGGTCCTAGGGTATCTGTCCCAGCAGGTTTCAAGTCAACTATAGATTACTCCAATAGCTCTCTAGCTCCAGATGTTCCCTTGAATCTGCATTCTACAGGGCTCCTGAGTGACTAGCCCCAGATGGTCCAGATTCACAGGCTGCTCCAATGCTCCATGCTACCCTAACCCATAGATAGTTCTGCAGAGCCAGGACATTGAATGGCAGCCTGTGATTCCTGGCAGTGACCAACATTCCAGCTTCATTAGCTCCCTAACAATAATATCCCACCTTCAGCAGGAAGCAGCCAGAGAAAACAACACTCACTTAACCAACACCCACTCATTAATAAAAGAGAGGAATGAAGGGTTCTCTCTCTAACAGGCCCAAGCATCACAAACATGGTACCATCAGGGCTAGCCCTTCTTCCTTCCCTCCCCCTTGCTAAACCTTCAGATAGTATTCCTGAAGCTTGTCCACATGTTTATTCCCTTATTTGACCACTTCCTTATGCCCAATTAAAAATCCATGATCTAGCAATCAAACTTTATTATTCGGCTATATGGGCTAACCTGTCCAATCAGGACTTGCCAACTCACAGACTCCCTACTTTTCTCCTTAAAAACTATTTCTGCAGAAACACATGCTGTGTGTCTTTGTCAAATCCAGAAGAATACCCCACATACACACACACACACACACCTCTTGTCCCTCCAGAGTAATAAATTTCCTTTGTGCTGATAGTTTGGTGTCTGAGTTTGTTCTGTGCCAACTCTGAAGTCCCAATATGTGCGCGTGCGCGCGCACACACACACACACACACACACACACACACACACACACACACATTGTTTTTTGAGACAAAGCTACATAGTGAAACCGTGTCTTTAAAAAAATTAAAAAGTAGTAATATCAATATAAGCATTTTGTACTTATATTGGAGTTCAAAACTACCGAAAATAAGAAAAGGTTGCACTGATATAAAGACAAAATAAATAGATAATTTTTTTAATGAGAAAAAACAAACACCAAAATTTTACTCAACATTTCATTCAGAAAAATTTAGGGTAAAAGTGGTTATTGGTAGAAAACAATCTAAAAAAATTGTATTTAGAAGTTTTAGCATCAATTGTTTTATTTCACATTAAAACAAAGCTTTGAAACATTGTGTGTGACTATTCTCCCCAAAATATCAAAAATCTTAATCATTTTGCTAATGTTTCTAATAATATTGTACAGATTAATAAGCAACTTTATCTAAGTTTAAATATATGTGCTTGTACAAAACAAAGCTAGAGGCCAATGAACCTTCCAAAGCTTCAATTTAATAATCCTGAACTTTGAAATATTTTACCTAATATTTTAAATGTTCTGCTTCTCAAATTTTTAAATTGCCAACATCTAGAGAATAACAGAACACACATCAATTAAATTAATGTTACATGTTATAGGTTAGAAAGGATATTATTCTAATATTTACATTTTAACAAAATATGACTTTCAAAAATGAATAATACTCTATATTTTATTTGCAAACACTATGAATGAAATGCCCCCTTATTACACACAGCTGCCATTTATTAATTTTACAGTATAATAAAATAAGTAGTATGCCTACAATATGAAGCATAAAGAAACAGCTACATTCATGAGATCTTTGGTTTGATGTAAGGACTGGTTATGTAGTGCTGAAGAACCTGGGGCTGATAGCAGCTGAGTCTGGAACTCATGGAAATCCTGATGTTTGTGCCTCCAGTGTACTAGTGCCAAGAGACTTACTAGTACTATTTTAACAAGGGTCAACCTAATTTCATTAGTGGGTTACTGTACAAATAATCATATCAATTATGAACTCACTGAAATATAAGCTTATCAAAGGGTCATAGTCTGTAGTATTCAAAACTTAACTACAACCAATGAATTAATGTTCTACTTTATCTGCTCTGCTCTTTCCAAAAATAAATGGCACAGAATATCACAATCCACCAGGCGGTGGTGGCGCTCGCCTTTAATCCCAGCACTTGGGAGGCAGAGGCAGGGAGATTTCTGAGTTCGAGGCCAGCCTGATCTACAGAGTGAGTTCCAGGATGGCCAGGGCTATACAGAGAAACCCTGTCTCAAAATAAATAAATAAATAAATAAATAAATAAATAAATATTTAAAAAAAAAAAAAGAATATCACAATCCATGAATAAAGATGAAAAGATCTCTGAAAAACTGATAGTCAAAGAAGGCCTTTATTGTTAAGTTATTGCCTCAACTTAATTTGGCATTGAAATTCATATTCTCTTACCCGAATCATTAATACTGCCACAGTCTCCTATAGCAAAACAAAACAGAAACACTTCACTGATAAATTCATCAAACAAATCCATAAAAACGTCGTTTTTCCAATACAAACTTTTCAAACTTGTAGAAAACAAGCTTCACAATTTTTTCAGGGATTATGAGGAAAGAGGATAATGAAGAATATCTACCAGGTTCATTCCCAAAGTATAAATGCTAAACTATCTGATCAAAATAGCTGTAAAACAGACATTAGTTATTAAACAGAAGCAGATAAATGGTTGGTAGGTAGATACATAGGTAGGTAGGTAAGTAGATTCCCGTTCTTGAATAATCTTTAGCACTCAAGATGCCAGACAAAAATCCCATTATCAACATAAACAATGATATGTCTAAAATTATTTCCCAACTTTGATACAGTTATATTAATCTACTTAATATACCTGCATGGACAAAGATATACCTGATTTTTCCCTATTGATTAGGAAATTTTCTGGGTTTTTTTTCAAAATATTTTTTTAAATTAGCAAATGTTTAGTTCTTCAAAACTATCTAAATTATATGGACTCTCAAGTATACTTGTATAACTTGATAGTTCAACTTTTGTCTTGAAACAATGTTCTGAAATTACTCAACTGATGAATTTATGTTTACAAAATACATTCCAATTCGCAGGTAAATGCAATGGCAAGATATGGCTTTCTCCTCTCAGCACATAGAAGTGGCCATGAAAGTCATGCACATCCTCATCTTCAAGCCAAAGTCAAACTGAATGTGATACATTGATTTGTGGAGGTTTAAGAAGCAGCAGGGTGGATTAGATCAGTGCTTGCTACATGCATGTGTGTGCAGACCATACAGAACCTCATGGAAAATATAAAGCATAACATCACAAATGAAAGGGACCCAATAGCTACCAACCAGAAATATAAAACAAATTAAAAGCAGACTCGAGAAGGCAGATGCTATGGTTCTTTGCCTGCACTCTTAGCACTACCTAAGTAGGAGTTCAAGGCCAGTTGAGACTCTGCAGTGAATGTGAGGGCAGCCTATTCTACATTAGGCTTTCTTTCAAAGAAAAATAAAATCACACACTCAAATACATGTATGAAGAAATTAGATACAGACAGGAAAGGATGGCACTGAATCTGACCTCTCTCCCATCTTCTTTCAATAAACATGAGTCCTACACACATCCATATTTCCTAGGAAAAAAATGCCCTCAGAATGTCAACTACATATATTATATCCATGATTGTAATCATGACTCTAGAAAACTAAGAGAAACAGAGATACTGCCTGAAAAAAAAAAAGAACACAAGGGAATGATGTTAGGATGCCCACTGGCTTTCAACTGCACATAACAAATAAGACTGTTTTAAGATACCATACTCGCTAGGGTTTCTATTGCTGAGAGGAAATGCCATGACCAAAAAGCAAGTTGGATAGGAAAGGGTTTATTTGGCTTACGCTTCCATATTATATTACGAAGTCCATCACTGAGAGGAACCAGGGGAGGAACTCAAACAGAGAAGGAAGCTGGAGGCAAGAGCCAATACAGCGGCCATGGAGGGGTGCTGCCCACTGGCTTGCTCCCTGTGCCTTTATCAGCAGCCTAATTTCTTAGACCTGAGGACCATAAACCCAGGGACGGCACCACCACAATGGGCTGGGCCCTCCCCCATTGATTACTAATTAAGAAAATGCCTCACAGACGGATCTTACAGAGGCATTTTCTCAGTTTCATTTCCTTCCTCTCGGATGACTCTTGTTGACATAAGACTAGCCAGCACAGATAACTAAATAAGGTGATGGGCCACACTTCCTAAACAGCACCCATTCTCAGACACAAAACTGTGCATGGCACTTTAGCCTCCCAGAAACTAACAAAGTGAGCTTGTCCTCTAACATGCATTAATGTGAGAAGTTGCCCTTCGCTTACCACTTTCATTTGGCTCTGGAACCACTAAAGCAAGATGGTGATTACATGCTGTCCTATGTATCATAAGGTTACACCTCCTTCTACACAAAACAGAAGTATATGTTATAATTTTTGAAATACTGTGGCTCTTACTAAGAATTAATCAAGATTTATCTGTGCTACCACAAAAGGGATTGCGTTACTTCAAAAATATTAATAATAATAAATTCCCAAAGGAGCCAGCTATAAGACACTTGGGGAGCTGAGGGAGGAAAATGGCAAGTTCATTGCTCCTGGAGTACAGAATGAGTTCAGCATGGGCCCCTTAATGAGATGATAGCTCAAGACAAAATGGCCAAAGAAGGCAGGTAGCTCAGTGGCAGTGTTGTTTGCCTGCATAGGCAAAGCCCCAGGATCAGTCTCCAGTGGTGAAAAAAACAGAAATGATTAAAAGTCACAAAATGAAAGGTAAAAAAAAAAAAAAAATCAATAGACAACAAGTTACGCAGCTTTATTACATACAACAACTAAAACCATCTTACCGTAATCACTTAATACCTTTCCACCTGGGGAAAAGGTATCCATTCTGCTCCTTTTATTCTATCCTACATTGTTAGCACTATAAATGACTCATTATCACAATTCGACCTTCCAAACAGAAGCTTTGTCATGAATGTATCCATATAGTAAGTACTATGCTAAAACTCTGTGTACATTTTTATGAGGATGTGTCTGTGTATGCACACGAAGAGGATGGAAGATGATGCCTGACCCGCCCCCCCCCTCCCCCCGGACTGGAGTTACAGCTGAGGTTCCAAACTTTGGTCCTCTAGAAGAGAATCAGAGCTATCTCTTCAGCCCCTGTGCACCTGTGTGCTTGTTTAATAAGTGAAAGATTTGAATACTGAGGCTTTCAGTCAAGGAGATACGTGAAGTCATTCTGTCCTAGAGGAAGACCAGATGTAACAGCCTAACAACAGCAGGGTCCTGCTTCTGCAGGGGTATGGTAGCAAAATTAAACTCTGTTTTTGTTTTTGTTTTGTTTTGTTTTTGGGTTTTTTGTTTGTCTATTTGTTCTTTGAGACAGGGTTTCTCTGTGTAGCACTGGTTGTCCTGGACCCCACTCTGTCCACCAGGCTGGCCTCGAACTCACAGAAATCTGCCTGCCTCAGCATTCCAAGTGCTGAGATTAAAGGCGTGCACCACCTGGATAAACCTGTTTGTTACCACTGTTTTGAGTTTTGTTTGAAAACTATATCCAAAGCACGAACATAAATTTGTAATGTACAAATCATGTTTCTTATATTTGTCTCGACACTACAATTTTTCCTTGAATGGCCTTCGACTTTGGGGTTTAATTTGGGGGAGTATGATTTAGCCTTTGGTTTTTCTAATGACTTGCAGTGTGCTAAGAGCACCAGGGGATGAGGAGGTAGCACAAAAGTCAGTTGATGGAAAAAACTGATGGAACAAAAAAACAAAGATTAAAATACATGCAGCTGAATGGTCAGTGGGGGTTGTCAAATGCAAATCAACATTCATGGTTAGTTTTTTTAAGTCTTCCCGAATCTCTCAGTAGCAAATACATGCCCCTGATTAAACTAAATGGGTCACAAAACCCATCAGTTCATGAAAGTGGCAAAAAGACTGGGGAGGGGTGGCACTGATAAGAGGGCTACTCAGATGTTTCTGAATGCTTTCTTCCTTTAAGTACTTTTATGTGGCACCTTGTCACACAGGCTTGTAATCTCAGCTATTTAAGAAGCCAAGGCAGGAGGATAACAGGCTCAATGTTGGCCTGGCAACTTACTGAAACCTTGACTCAAAGTATCAAGTTAGCTATCAGGCTATATGTTTTACACAGGTAGGCCCCAACACGAAGACGTTCCTGTGTGGCATCTGTGTGAGTAAATCCAAATAGTAATTCTTGCTTTGTATTAAAAAGCCACATTTGACCAGGAATACAAACCATGTGCTTCAATATTGCTCTCAATACTTAACCTTTAGCTGTATGGCACTTGGTTACCAATAGTTGCCCTCTTTATTTAATCATCAATAATTTCTCAGCTGCAGCTGACCAGCACTGAGTATCCCAGCAAAGCCCCAGCTAACTAGAAATATTGACTCTTAATACAAAACAGCAAACGGTCCCCATAGAGTCTGTAAATTTCCCTCTGAAACTTCCCAAGTCATGTCTCCATCATCTGGATTTCTCTCAACACTTTTTTCTTCCACATTACCACAGAAAAGCTCATCAAGTTTTGAATGCTCAATCGCTTTTCTTGCCCAAAGTTCTGAAATCCTTCCACAATCCTCCTAAACATAACATACACGGTCACATCTGTAACTTCAATTTTTTTTTTCAAAACCTACTTTTAATGATGGTCCTTAAACCTTTTAACCTCCCTTCTAACCCACCACCCACCAGAAGTAGTGGTAAAGAAAGGGTACAGGGGAAGTAGACCTGTTTAGAAAGGTTCTTTGGAGCAACTCCTGTCTGTGTTATCAGGAAATCAGCACTTCAGTTCACACATCAACAGCAGCAGCTCGATCCACTCACAAACACTTCATAGACGCACCAACAGTCCTGTTCGGTAGAGTCTGGATAGCAGCAGCAGTGGCAGGACCTAGCAGGAACAGCCAGGCCATCTGAATAGGCAAGAGTCAGCAGGAGGGACCAGGGCCAACAGGAACACCAGAGGTTCTCCTCTGTACCTCTCTCAGCAAAGCAAAGATGAATGATGCCTTGACACTGAAAAGCGAGCTCTATCAGCAAGTCCCAAGCTCCTCTAATGGTCCGTTGAGTCCTATATTATCATCCCTCCACACAACGCCTGTCCTCCACGGGACTTGCCTGAGCATGTGAATCCTGACTTAGCAAAACTCTGTGTGAGTCTATATTGGCTGATATCGTGTTGCCAATCAGTCTGAGTCCATGGAAGCAGCAAGAAGCCACAGCACACACCCATAAGGTTTTGATGCATTCGAAGAATCCTTCATCACATGTCCTTTCCCGTGCTTTTGCTTTAGCAGAACATCCTTTCACCTGTGTCTGCTTCAGCTAAATTGTCTATCATGTGTCTGCTATAGTAAAACATCCTTTTCACTTGTGTCTGCTTCAGGACGTGTTTGCCCCATCCAAAACACCATCCAACACAACTGACTTTCCAAAGAACCCTTAAGTTTCCACTTTAGAGGTCTATCACAATACCTCCCACTCCCCATAGCAGTTTCTAGAGTTAAGGTTACTGTCACTGTGATGAAACACTATAACCAAAACAACTTGGGGAGGAAAGAATGTATTAGGTTTATACTTCCTCATCTCTATTAATCATCAAAGGAATTCAAGACAGAAACTCGGGCAAGGCAGAAACCTGAAGGCAGGAGCTGATGCAGAGGCCATGGAGAGGTACCACTTACTGGCTTGCTCCTCATGGTTTCTCAGCCTGCTTCCTTATAGCACCAGGACCACCAGCCTGGGAGTGGCACCACCTAAGGTACATACATATCCTCTCTCTCCCTACCCACATCAACAAGTAATTAAGAGAATGCCCTATATGCTTGCCTCAGGCTGATCTTACGGAGACAATTTCTCAGCTGAGGTTCCCTCCTCTTATGCCTTTGCCTTGTATCAAATTAACATACAACTCTCCAGCACAGCCATGGAGCTTCAGCTGCTCCCAGAATCATATGCAGGACAGCTAAATGCTACTGCATCTTGAAAAGCCCATGACTATCCTGCCTCCTACATCCTCAGATTACAGGCATGTACCACTTCACCCTGCTACAACCATTTTCCTTTAATCCCCAGCACACTGATGTTCTGTTAATATCCATGCTTAAATCTACATTAAAATCCTTTCTAATCAACCACAACCTTGCTTCAAAACAGCAGCAAATATAAGTGACTTGCAATCCAGACAAACTGAGGCACATGTTAAGTCCCCTCTTGAACCTTAATAACAGTTTCCATCATAGTGTTGCGGTCTGTATTCAGTGAGAGAATACATACAACTTACCACAGTGTCTGGAACATAGAAAACCACCCACTGGTGCCATAACCATGTTCACTAACATCATAATGAAAGGCGTAAAAGAAGAAAAGGGGGGCAGTTTCATAGCACTCGTCCACTGAGATTAATCGAAATGTGAATTCACAGAAAATGCTAAAATAGTACATCAGTAACAAGATATTTCTTCTCACCGAAAGAGGAAAATTTGTGATGGTATGAGTTATAATTTGTGATATGGGGCAAGCATTATTTCAAAGTCTGAACAAACATTCATGGAGAAGGAACATCATTGCCTATAAAATCCACAGTAAATAATCCATGGAGAAAATTAATAAAATGCAAATAAGAAAAATCAGACAAAAGCACACAAAAGATGATAAAATCTCAATATTCAGAGTCTGGTTTATGTCTAATGGCTTAAGAGAAAATACACTTCAATAAGTTTGTTCAATAAATTTTAACTGACTTAGCAATATGCTAGAAACACTCTCAAAAAGTACCTGGATATATAATTGATCTGTACAAAATAGTGTGCATGTTGGAAAATTGATTCTTTGAAAAGAGCCGAAGAGCTAGCTAACCACTTGACCTGAGCTCCTACAACCTCAGGAGTTTTATGAAAGTCTTGATAACATTTATAAAATGTCATGCATGTGTACACACATGTAGTTATAGAAATAGCTAATTTTACTGAAATATAATAAATCTGTCATTCAGAAATGGTAAAGATGGCAAAACAACAGCCCAAATTATTCTGTTTGTTTGTTTGTTTGTTTGCTGGCTGTTTGCTTGGTTTGTCTGTTTGTTTAGACGGGGTTTTCCTGTGCAGCCCCTGCTGGCCTGAAACTCACAATACTACCTGGGGCTAGCTAGCCTCAGTTGATTCTCTTGCCTCTGCCTGTTAAGAGATTGTAGCCACAATATACTATGCCTATCTCTATTCAGATTCCCTAGTAAGAATTTTTCTCTGTAATATGGTATGTTCATCCTGAACAGTGTTAGTCTGTTAAAAACAAAGAATTAAAAATAGAAACTCCTTTGAAAACAGCGACTTACTTTTCAAGTGTTCTACTGCAATTTTTTCATTAACACCCACTTCTTTTGAGTCCATTGTGTTACGCTTTTCCTGGAATCCTTCAGTTGATAGGTTTTCAAAAATGTTTCCAAAGCAGCCTGTATTGTTCTCTAAAGGATCAGGTACTCCTCCAGACATAGATGCTACACATATCTCCAACAGAACTGTACTTTGGAAGTTAAGTTTCCCACTAACAATTTTTCTTCTCAGTTTTAAATTTCCAGAGTGTAATTTTTTGCTAGCATGGCTTTTCCTTAAGAGGTGCCTAGAGACGTTTCTCCTCTTCATAGGTTTCTTCCTCCGTAGCTTTTGTTTGTTAGTGCTGTAATTAGCATTTTCTTTTTTATAACAATGTTTGTCCAACAGTGAACAGATGGTTTGGCTCTGTAGTTTATGCAAGGCTTTCGTACATCCAGTAGCAGTAATTCCACCAGGATGAGCTGAATCCTTAGGACGCATGGCAAGACCAGAAGCCACTAGCATATCTGAAACACTGTCGTTCTCATGAAAGACATCCACTTCTGATATTGCTCCAGGACCATACTCCCTAAACTGAAAAACTAATCCTGGTTTGCTTAGGAAATCTTGAAAAAACTGTCTGACTTCTTTACTCCACAGTTTCCCTGTAGCAGGCAAGACACCATAGAGCCTACATGGATAGCTAAGCCTTGGCAAGTTCATAATTTTCTGAGGTACAGATTTAAGATTCATTGCTTCTGAATAAGGTACACAAACAAAAAGTCCATAGTCAACCAAAATGAGCTGTAAAGATTGATCCGAAACTTTAGATATTTCTGCTCTGTTCCACTGATCTTCCAACTCACTTTTGAACAAGCAACTAGAACCAGGAATCATGTGCTCCAGAGGCAATGCTTGCAAGGGCTCTGGTACATCTGAAAGCAAGGTAAAGAGGTACTTCATTATATCAAAGAAATCCTCTAGCTGCACACAGAAGTCTGAGGGGTCACACACAGCGGTGGCAATGCCGTAATACCGTTTACCATTTTGGAGTGGCGCCCAAACAAATGGCCATATTGCACATGATGACAAAAGTGTCGGGGGCTCCAGACCCAAAACAGTACCTGCAGATGGCTGTTTTCTTCGTTTGTCTACCTGAGGTGTAGTTACATTGAAATACTCCCAAAGCAACATGCCATCCAACAAAATGTCCACTTCCCAAGCATAGTCTAAATACTTCAGATAAAGGTTGCTCATTTCCAAATGAGCAAATAAACACACAATGCACTCAAGGGTAGAATGTGTAAACCAAATCCATTTACAAGGTACTCCTTGTCGTGGACTACTCATGACCTCACCACTAGGTACTTTGGCATTATTTATGGGCACCATTGCTCTCTGCCCATGATCTAAAAAAGCAAGTACTTTCTCGTCCATCCACTGCTCAACTGTTTTGGGCTGGTTCCACATTAAATTTCTTTTAGATGCTGCCAAGAATTGTAACCCCCTTTGAATATCATCCATTGATAACAAAGAGGAATTTTTATCTTCTGTAGTAATTAATAATGCTAAATCTGATGTTTTCTGATTCTTTGGTAATATTACATGAAATCCTCCAGTCTGGAAAATGTAAATCATTTTGTTTTTTTCAAGCTTCCCATGTCTGAACAGTTCAGAAGCAATTTCAGCCAGCTGTTGGGAGAATGGGTAAAAGACCGTGGAACCTCCACACCTATTTACTCTTCCTGTCTTTTCGTTGTTGGCTCCATGGGTACTAACTTTGTGAGTGATGACCTGAGGCATCTCCAATGCTGTCTTCTGTTGTTTAGGACATGGTGGCCACCTCAGCAATTTCTTGATGACACATTTATCGCCACAGGCTATATTTACTTCCCACTTTTGATCATGTGTCTTCCAAAATTCACAAAAAACTATTCCGTTAATTACTCCTGAAGCAAAATAATCTGCAATTCGGCCTTTACATATTTCAATGGGCCCATCCCATCTTATCCTATGAAGAAAAGAACCAATTCCCAGCCGGGGGATAGTTAAGAGTTCCCTGTTAATAGAATAAACTTTAGATCCATTTACTATGGCAGTATTACCATGATCAAAAACTTCCACTTCAAAGGACCCTTCTTCAGGCAACACATCCTTAGAAACATCTCTGGACATGACATGGTCACTAGCGTATTCTACATGATCTCTCACCAGAGGGCTCAGACAATTCCCTTTTTTCTGACAATCTGTCTTTTTGTTTAGAACAAGGGTGAGTCCTATTGCTTTGTTTCCATTCCCAGTATGTGCCTTATGAAAATTGGCTGGATGGTGGATAGTGGGTGTAGATCCCTTAACCTGGGTACTCAAGTCAATGCAGGGTTGAATAATTTTTGAGATCGGAGGTCTAATAAGGATTCGAAGATTTTGAGAAGCTGATTGATTTAAATATTTGGTAAATAATTTTGAATCCCTCTCTCCTGAGTTGGGGCCCATGTCACTGTCTTCAGGAATGCGTGCAGACCCAGGGGCAAATTTTATATTTTTAAGTCTATCCTTCGAGGACTTCTTCAGTTTGCCTTTTGGCATGGGTTCAACTTTACAACAAACTGATGATTTCAAACTCCTGCTGTATATGCTTTGGGGATGGATCAATTGATCTGTTTTGTTTGCAGAATGTGTTGCTAGGCTAGTTTTATTTATTGCATTTTGGCAACAGTTGCTTTCTGTGTTTTCTTTCAAAGAAGCAGCAGATACCTGATTTAACCTCTGATTCTTTCCCACATGCCAGGCTTGTTTAGAATGTTTTTCTCCATAAACATTAAGTAGCAATTTTATTGTCTGATTTATATGTTGATACCCATCATATAAGTCTATACCAAGCTGCCCATCTGATTCCCTAGACAGTACTACAGCTTTTAATGGTTTCCCTAAGAAATTGTCTTCAAACCATCTATTGATTTCTCCTGGAATATCAATATCTCTAAGATCTGATAGAAAACACTGAATCGCTTGCATAGGTGTAAACAGCAGCTCAGGAAACTGGTCAGAAATGGCACATAGCATATTTTCTTCGACCAATTGCTCATTCCCATAGTCCACAAAATAAACGCAAGTGTCAGATGACGATGCGGTTGGCTTCACCAAGGCTCTATATGAGAGCCCATCCTCTATGTACTTTGAGATGCACAGTCTCATTCTGTTCCAGTCACATTTTGAACACATTTTTAGGTTAATCATCTCTGTGATTCTTGTCTCTAGCATCTCTAAATCTTTGCTGTTTCTACAAAGCTGGCAATAGAACCTTTTGGGACTATACACATGAGATATATATACATCTTCTTCACTGCCAATCTTTATATTAAAGGAAGAGTAATAGTAACTGTAAAGACTAATTGAGAATGGGAGTGGCCTTGATAATACTCTGTGGTGGGTGGAGCCACGACTAAGGAGAAATTCATTCGCACTGGTAAATGGTGATTGTAAATCCACTAAATTACGTAAGCATCTGGGGTGTATGAGAACTAAGGCATACACAGTACAGGTAAGTAAGCCTCCACAGGAAGAAATGAAATTTCCAAAGTCTCTGGATGCTTCTGCTGTCCAATCTAATAGTTTACAGCTAATGGGCTCAACTAGATAGTTGAGGCAGCATCTGAAAGCCTGGGCTTCTAGAGCAAGAAAATGTGGGTTGATAGCACAAAGGTCCTTAATGAACACTCGCTCTCGATTGCCATAGTCAACAAATATTAGTTCAACTTCTTGTTCTGAGGCTTGAGTCAAGATGGCAGCCCTGTACCACTTCCCGTCTCTGGCATGCTTAGCAACGCAAGCTACCTTCCCAGTCTGATATGGCTCTGGGTAGAGGTTATAATAATCTTGAATTTGTTCCATCAGTAGCTTTAAATCTTCTAACTTACACTGAAGCTGGCATGAAAAGTCACCAGGGCCATGATAGTAGGAGCAGTTGACTTCAAGAAGCTTTCCTGGTTTGAACACATATTCCTTATAAGATTGTGATGAGTTGGATTCAAAAACCAAGTTGAAAGAAACTTTTAAATCCAGATACCTGCACAAAGATGAGACGTTTTCTTTCAGCTTATTGGAATTATACCTTTTAGGCTCAGGTCTTTTGACAGGGAGAGAGGTCACAACACTTTTCTCATGAAGTGTATTTAGCTTTAAAACTACATGGTCTCTTACAAATTTGTGGAAACCCAATGTTACCTCTGCAGGTTCTGCATATCCAGCTTGTAGCATCAGAGAGACAACATCAGTATTCTCAGGAGCTTCAATATTCTGAATGTTCACCATGTACTTGTCGTCTCTTTTTGCTATAACTTGAAGCAAAATTGCTTTGTTCAAAATTATTTTTTTAAAATAATCTATTGCTACCTTTATCCACACATCTGTCACTGGAGCTATATGTGCCAGTGAACAGTGCACGGCTAAAGGAGGCAACTCACGAAATTCTGGAAGCAAAATTTTTACATCAAAAAATGGTATAACGTCAGTACTTCCATAGTCCAGGAGGTAAACATTAATCTGATAGTCATTCACTTCAGTGATGATGGCTCGGTAGAAACATCTATCCTTGCTATATCTGGCACAACACAATAGTCCAGGTCCAGGGTGTCTCAGAG
This sequence comes from Montemys delectorum, assembly GCA_019843815.1. Taxonomy (NCBI): domain Eukaryota; kingdom Metazoa; phylum Chordata; class Mammalia; order Rodentia; family Muridae; genus Montemys; species Montemys delectorum. Next base: position 10,159 of record JADRCD010169075.1, on the reverse strand, counting down.
TTAGTTCATTATTTTCAGGTGCATTATAAAACTTATTTATCGTTCCCATTAAGTCTTGAAATTTGCTCTGGTACTTATTAATCCGTACCCAGAAATTGGATGGGTTCAATACATTCACTACAAATGCTATGTAGGTAGATTCAACCTCCATTTTTACAGTTTTAATGGGAAAAGCTGCTTTTAGGTCATCCTTTTCATTTAGTCCATCCACTGACTGCTCAACATCAACTGCAAATCTGTCTGTTCTGTAAGTGCCCACGTCATTCAAGGTACCAGAAATGTCGGACTCAGATGCTGGACAGTGTATCTGTGTGCCCCACATCCTCGGCAGACACTTAGAATTAGCTGCAGTTTCTTGAGACTGTAAAGTCACATAATACAGACGTTCATCCTCACTGAACCAGTCAATGCAGGCGTACACTACATGCCCCAAAAGGGCTTGCTTAAATATAGTCAGTTGTTGTTTCCTTACTGCTTCGTCTGAACTGTGTAAATATGTCAAAGAACATGGAAACGAGAATGACGGGGCAAAGATAAAATCCTGCTTCAGTTTCCTCATGTGGACAGAGGGCACAGACTCACTGCCACCATAATCCATGAACCAAACTTTCACTTGATTATCAGGCAAGACCTGCTGGAGAATTCCTCTTTGCCACTGCCCGTTTGTCCCTTTAGCAATGCACAGGAGTCCAAAATTGTCACACACGGGGCTGGCTTCTTGACAGACCATTGTGTTGTTGTAATGCAAATTCATACGCTTTGTCAGGTCTTCTAGCTCTGGAATCTGCTTAAGTAATTGACAATAAAATTTACTGGGACTCACTGCAGATGACACTTTGATGCTGTCCAAACTTCCCACTGGTAAAGACGGCTGGAAATTATCTAGGACATACTGAATATCAAGTAAAGTGCTCTTGCTACTTGATGACAACTCTGGACTTTTATGTTGTAGTAAGTCTAGCATTGGCTGGGGGATTTCCTTTAATATTTCCACAACAAGACGAAATGTATCCCTGTCAATAAATCTTCCTAATTGTAATTCAAGAACCCCAGCTATAACTTTAGGTGCTTCAAGAAGAATCATTTGAAGAGGCAAAATAGTTTGCATATTGCCTTTCACTTGCATTCCTACCAGCGACTTGAAATAATTCAAAGCTTTGGGAGACCATTTCTCTCCAACTGGGAGTATGTTGGCAAAAATGCCAAATATGACTCTGGGAGGGAGCTCAAATAATTTTTTGCAAGCAGAGGCTATGTGAGTACTATCGACTGTCAGCTCGTCTCCCCGATCAATAAGCAGCACCTCATAGACTTCATTCTTCTTTCCCATGACTCTTCCTCTCTGCCATTCTCCAGTCCCTCTTTCCTCCACCAGGCAAAACTCATCAATGCCCACATTATTCTTCACTTTGGGGATGTACTGTATTTCCCTCTGCAATATGTGATAGTCAAACTGACACTCACTATTATTTTTGCCTTGAAATTTCACAAGAATATCTTGAGGAAGACACTCAATATGTAAAACTGTCAAATCCGCATCTAAATGTGTTGGCAATAAAGATGTAGAATCCATTTACTAAAACAAGAAATAAATAAATACAAATTAGTTTCTGGATAGATGGCTACCAATATTGCCTAAATTTCATCTTATATAAATTTGGTAAGTAAATATCAAACATCAAAATATAATTCTATATTTGTTTTTACATTTATTTGGGGGTGGGGTGAGACATAAACGGAGCTCAGAGGACAACCCATGGGAGTAGGTCTCTTCTACTATATAGGCACTGGACATCAAACTCAGATCATCAGGCATGTGCCTTTATTCATTGAGCCATCTCACCAGCCCTCGTTTTATTTTGTTTTGTTTTATTTATTATAATAAACATGTTGCAGAAACCTGTATGAGGTAGGCAAAATGTTGTTAATATAAACAAGATGTTGCTGGGACAAACACTGTTCTGTACACATTAGAAAATTTCACTAAAATGACAAGACAGGAATGTGTAGATCGTTATTGGAACACACAGAGGTAATCCTTACTTCTCAGAGAACTTAACAGAGGTCTACTAGATAGTAGATGTGGTATACAGGAATAAAATAAACCAGATTCACTATTGCACTCATATCCTGGGGAAAACAACTTTCCTAAAGGGCTTCTAATAATCAACAATTCAAAAGGACAAGAGAAGAAAATGAGGGCATATGGAAGTCAGAGAGGCGACGAAGTTCACACTCTTTCTCTTGTGTTAACTTGTGATACTTAGATTCTACCAGTATTCAGTCCCAAGGTTATTCACTGGTTGAGGACAATGCCACTAATGTAGGGTGATCCTGAAAAGGCACTGAAGCCTGGGCATACCTAACCCTGGCAGCCCTCTAGCCACAAATAGAAAAGTCTTTACCCATGACAGATAACTTTGCTTCTGTTTTGATCTTCATACTTAGAGGATTCTAAAAATAATAAATATGCAGAAAGTTCAACATGTTCTCAGTGTTGTAGTTTGAATTCAAAGTGTACCCCAATGTGGCATGTGTACCAAATACTATTATAATATAAATATCATGGCTTGGTCCCCAACTGGTAGGTCCAGTCGATGGATACCCTATTCTTTGAGCAGCATGCCACCTTTACTTAGTATTTAAAAAGGACCCAGAGAACTCCTTTGTCAAATGTAAATATTGAGGATAGTGTTAGCCAATCCAAGCCCAAGAATGTTGTATGAACAGGTTCTTGAAACACTAGATGCCTATCCCTCCAGACCATTTTTATTACTTCAGACAATCCAAGTGCTCTTACAAAATTGTTTCATGCCACTGAAGAAAAATAATTTAAGCCTGGCTTACCCCTGGCTTTCACCTAAAGCCAGTATCACCCCAAAATAGATTGCTGAAGAATTACACTCCAAGCCAGCAGGGAGTTTCCCTAAGACGTCAGAGGAAATCTTCACAGTCGACATATATACTGTTGCATATACTTTATCTAAAGAAAGAGTTGTTTAAGTTGAATACATGAGGATTCATGGATAATAGCTAATGGTTTCCAGGGGGCAGCAGGAATCCATAGGAGACAGTCTGAGAGATATATTACATAGGGGTGTGAAGAAGAGGTTTCCAGATGAATTCTTGAATAATGATGCACAACAAAGACCTACTCTGTGGAATAAACTCTTAATTGTGTGAAAGCAAAATCTTTCCTGCAGGTATCAGTCACACTTCTACACCTGCCTCTCTAAAGCTTGTTCAATGAGATCATGAAGAAGGATCCTGTGTCGTGGACAAAGCCACATTTTTCTGCATCTTCTGACCAACTAAAATTCGGAGAACACTCATGGAAAATATATAAGCAAGGAATTTAAAAGCAAATTAATTATTTTATACAATAAACAGCTGGGCCATTTCAAAACATAATTTAAGACATTCTAGAACCAATGCTCTCTCCCTACAAGAGTCCATAGGAACATCACTCATTATGCTATTGGAAGTGTGTTGTGTTAACTCACTTCAGACATCACATGCCACCTGAACCTCAAGTAATCATGTCGAATTTGACAAACTTGGTTTTCCTTCTAATCAAACACTAAGTCTATAAAATGAAAGGTTTAATTAAATTAGGTCTTTTCAAATGTACTTTTTTAGCAAAAATTCATTTAAAGATAAAAATATAAAGAAATCTATAAAATGGACTCATTGATATTCTAATAATCTCAAGTTTATAAAATTTAATTGTAAAATCATCAAATGAGAATACAATCATTCTAATGAACACAAGTTCACATGATGTGTTATCATTATTGTATCCCATAGCACAATATTGAAAACATGAAGTTTACACATCTCTAATTGCCTATCTCCTTCTACAATTCTGTGACAATCAACACAGGAAGATACAAATAAAACATATGGGGGAGTCTCCATTAGACACTCCATGAATTCATCAGACAGACTAAAACTTAGTATATATTTGAATATTTTTGTTTTAAAAAGTTAACTACATCTGTTTTTAATTAAATTCAAATTGATAGTATTTTAATGGTAAGTATTCAAAATATCATAATTATTTAAATTAAAGCATAGACACATATGCATGTATCAATTCTAACCAATCACACAGCAAGCATTTATTTGGTTTGTGTACCAAGAACCCCTGAGGTCTATTGTATTGAGGTGTATAAGTTAAAGCCTATTCCCATTTTGCATTTCATGGACTTAATTTTATTTTTTTATTTTTTTTAGATATTTTCTTTAGTTACATGTAAATTTCTCCTTTCCCAGTTTCCCCTCCAAAAAACAAACAAACAAACAAAAAAAAAACAAGAACAAACCCCTGTTGCCTCCCCCCTCCCCATGCCTGTCACCCCACCCTCTCTCACTTATTGGCCCTGGCATTCCCCTACACTGGGGCACAAAACCTTCACAAGGCAGAGGTCCACTCCTCCCATTGATGATCAAATTTGCAATCCTCTACTATACACATGCTGCCAAAACATTCAGTCCCACAATGTATAGTCCTTGGTTGGTGGTTGGGTCCCTGGGAGCTCTGAGGGTACTAGTTAGTTCATATTGTTGTTCGTCCTAAGGGGCTACAAACCCTTCAGCTCCATAGATCCTTTCTCTAACTCCTTCATTGGGGACCATATACTCAGTTCAATGAATGGCTGTGAGCCTCTATGTCTGTATTAGTCAGGTATTGTCAGAGCCTCTCAGGAGATAGCTATATTTAGCCTGGCTTATCCTTCCTTCAGTCTCTGCTCCATAGTTAATCTCTACCACTCCTTCTGTGGGTGTTTGATTCTCCTTTTTAAGAAGGAATGAAATGCCCACCTTTTAGTCTTCCTTCTTCTTGAGTTTCTTGTGGTTTGTGGGTCGCTCTTCCTGTATTCCAAACTTCTGGGCTAATAACCACTTATCAAAGAATGCATACCATGTGTGATCTTTTGTGATTGGGTTACCTCACTCAGGATGATACTCTCCAGATCCATCCATTTCCCTAAGAATTTCATAAATTCATTGTTTTTAATAGCTGAGTAGTACTCCATTGTGTAGATGTACCACACTTTCTGTATCCATTCCTCTGTTGAGGGACATCTGGGTTGTTTCCAGTTTCTGGCTATTATAAATAAGGCTGCTATGAACATGGTGGAGCATGTGTCCTTATTACATGATGGAGCGTCTTGTGGGTATATGCCTAGGAGTGGTATGGCTGGGTCCTCTGGTAGATCTATGATGGACTTAATTTTAAAGCTTAAAGGAGCAAAGTGTTTCAGTGCATTAGTTTAGCTGATTTTTACAATAAAGTTTTCATTGTTCAGGCCTCCAAACTGAAGGTCAAGAGGTTCAGAAGCATCAGTCCACATTTTCTGATGTTTTCTCCCATAGTATTATCACCCCCAGATTTGCTGCTATGTTACATGAGCCACATAATTCTTAGAAAGAGGAAGGAGGTGGAGGAAGAGGAGGAGGAGAAGTTTAAAATAGAAGGCAAACCAAAGAAACAGGTTCAGCTTATTAATTCATCTTTTCAAAATGTAGGCTAACTCCGGTGAGACAAGAACCTGGCAAAGTCACTCTGTACTAAATCATTCGGATTCAGAGTGGATATTCATAGCTGGGAACTTCCTCTCAACTTCTGTATATATTCAAGTTGATTTCTAGGTTCTGGTTTTAAAGCTAGTAGAAACAATTCAGGATGCACTATTTTATTCTATGTGTTCACAAATTAGGGCTTCATTTTGTGACTTTTTATGGTAATTTTGTCCCCAACAAAACATTTCACAATGTCTAAAGAAATATTTGGTTGTGATTGGGGTAAAGGAGACAGGGCCACTGACATCTAGTGGGCCACTGACATCTAGTGGGGAGAGGCCAACAGTGTTGCTAAGAGAAGAATCTCTATTAAAAAGCATATTATCCAGCCACGAAATACAATAATGCAGGGTTTAACAAAAGCAGAAATAAATTTCAAGTAGAAAATAATTAATATTTTTAAAACAACGTAAAAGGGAGGATGTTTTTCTAGTTTTTAATTAAAGAAATTTTTCAAGAGACAAAACTCAGTGGTCTTATAGATGTATGCTTTTAAAATTATAGCAAAATGAAGCTATTTTTAAAATGCTAAAAATCAATTTAATATACTAGTGAAAAGATTTTCTTAAGTCTTTTCAGTTACTCTTGATTCCACTCTGTTGCACCTCACGATTGAAGAATCAGTCCCCCTTGTCTGTGTTGCTGTAATACTGGGCTAATCAAAAGCCCCTTCCCTGTGCAATACTAGATTCCCACCCAGCCTTCCTTCATGTGTCCTTAATTCTGTGTTACCCTGACCTGTAACAGTCCCAGGATTGTGAGCAGTGATCTCTTAAAGACACACAAGCATGGAGTAACCATCCAGCTGAAAGCCATACAAGGTCCTCTGGTTTCACTGAGGGAGAAAAGGAGCTCTCAGAAGGCTGTGCGGCCCTATGGTTCAGTCAGGGCCAGCACCACCCTGCCCAGATCTGGACGTTGTGTTTTGTTCTTAATCTTATTTCTTACTGTAGTGTGTCACCTCTGACTCTGTCACAGCTACATTTTCTTGGCCATTTTGGGAACGTCCTTGCCTGTGGGTGCCTTCGGAACACAGCTCATCCACTCATCTCTCTCCAAGTTTTGGACAGAGTATTTCCTGCTAAATGAGGATTTCCTGCTAGAATGAGACCATTCTAACCAAGAATGCTTTCTCTGTGAAAAAGTCCTTCCTAATCTCCTCTCCTTCCTCCCCTGCCCCCACCACTCGTGTGCATCTGCCTGACTCTTTGTCTTCATCTCTCTCTCTCTCTCTCTCTCTCTCTCTCTCTCTCTCTCTCTCTCTCTCTCTCTGATTATATTAATCTATTATGCTTAAAGTCTTTTGGTCACAGATTCTCTGAACACTCCAAAAACAAAGTATTAAGGCCGTCAAATTGCTTTTGCATATGGAGCTGACACCTACCAACACTTAGAATAGAACTATAGTTTTGAAATATCAAGCAATAAATTTAAAGAACACAATAAATTCAGTAAATTTTAACATAAATATTTTCAAGACAGATGATGTTTTTCAAAATGAACAATGATCGGGAAGAGTGTCATACATAGCTCACAGCTTTGTACAAACTCACTTAATGTTTGGTGCTTAATTAAAATAGCTGCTCTCTCAAATCAACTTCTATATTTGGTGTCTTGCAATAAATTTACTAGGTATATGAAGAAGATGTGTCTACAGACATGAAGTTGGAGAAGAGAGGGACTGGAGCCTTCTTTGACAAGCACAAAAACGTATTAAGTAGTCATTTCTAAGCAGTTACTTATAATATGCAAAAGAAAAATATGGAGGAATCTTTGTATTCTGCTAATCAAAAATCTACTGGTCTGTCTTCTTGACATTGAACTTTCAACTGTGAATTAGTTCATAAAACTTTATATTAATTTGTGTGAAAATATTGGTCTATCTACTTATACAGAACTAACATACATATCCAACAGCCCCATGATCAAACTAATTAATAGAGCCAGCAATCTCATCAGAAAAGTCATCAAATCATGACACAACACTAATTTTCTACTTCTCTAATTTTTGCCTTAGAACTTGAGTTTTATCACTGACAGATGCTGCCTAATGTTTTCCTTCAAGTGACAAGCTTGCTTCACCCAGCAAAATACCCAAAGGTAAATAATGATACCTTGTCACATTTTTTGATGCAAAATACATGAGGGGAAAAGCTAATTCTGTTTGTGACTCACAGACCTAAATCAAGTGCTCTTCCTCAGACCAGACATCGGCCTTTATAAATACTTTTCATCTCATCCCATCATATAAATTATATATGTGTGTGTATGTGTGTGTGTGTATATATACATATACATATATATGTATATATACACAAAGAGAGAGAAAAAGAAATTACATATAAATATAAAATTTCATGTGATGAATGAAAGGTATTTATAAAGGCCTTTATATCAATATGAATTTATTGTTATTTTTAAATTAACTAGAAAGTATTTCAAAACTATAGTTCTAATGTAACTTTTAGTAGAGATCAGCCCCATATGCAAGAGCAATGTGAAGGCCTTAACAATTTTTTTGGAGTGTTCAGAGAACCCAAGACCAAAAGTTTGCTTGAAAGAGAGAGACAGACAGAGAGAGAGATAGAGAGAGAGACAGAGACAGAGAGAGAGAGAGAGAGAGAGAGAGAGAGAGAGAGAGAGGATATGTACATACATACGTATGTATGTATGTATCCTCAAAGGTTAACCTGTAGTACCTTCACTAATGCTCAATAAAGGGCAATATTATATAATTGACACTATTTTACCACAAGTGTTTGATAGTGAGGAATACAGTGACTATCCATAGAGCTTGGTGCCCCTTCCTTAGTCAACATAAACGGCCAGTACCTTCACTCACCTTTGCTTCAGTATCACTGTGTCAGACTAACACTGTAAAAAATGGAAGCTGGGCGGTGGTGACACACGCCTTTAATCCCAGCACTTGGGAGGCAGAGGCAGGCGGATTTCTGAGTTCAAGGCCAGCCTGGTCTACAGAGTGAGTTCCAGAACAGCCAGGGCTATACAGAGAAACCCTGTCTTGAAAAAACAAAAAACAAAAAACAAAAAACAAAAAACAAAACAAAACAAAACAAAATGGTACCAGGCTAAATCATAAAGCAGTGATATTTTCAATAAATGGCCCTGGAAAACAGTATAACTTATGAATGAATAAGAAATAAAGCAAGAGATGGAGAAATGGCTTGGCAGTTAAAGAACACCTTCTACTCTTCCAGAGGATTTGAGTTCAGTTCCCAGAATCCTTACTGGGCACTCAGCTGCTTCTAATTCTCTGAAATCATCACAATGCCCCCTTTGGCCTTTGTGTGAATACACACATGCACACACCTTCACACAGATATACACACATACATAATTTAAATTGAAAATAAAATAACTCTTTAAGAATGAAGTTGGACCCTAGCTCATACAACTTTTAAAGGCTAATTTAAACTGGATCAAAAACCTGCCGATAAGACTTAAATTTAAAGAAAAAGTATAAGGATAAATGTTCATAACTTAAATAATTAAGTCACGGCTTGGTTCCTTAAATATAACTCTGATCTTAATAACAAGGGAAAAAACAGATCATTTAAAATTATAAATAAAATGTTTGTTCACTAGAGGAAACTTTAATAAGGTTTTTAGACTACTTAAAATAGGAGACAATATCTGCAAGTAACTGATAAGGAACTTGATGCACAGTATAAACAAATCACCTAAACTAAACAATGAGAAGACACATGGGACAATTCAAAAATGGACAGATTTAACTAGACATGAGTTCAAAACATACCAAACACTGTTAGATAGCATTAGTAACTAAGGAGGTACTAGTTAAATGGATAGTGAGCTGCCATAGGAGACCCACTAGGATTTCGAGAGCCCAATAGTCTGAGAACAAGCTCGTGCAGATGTAGGGGAACTAGAGGCCCCCGGTACTGCTGACAGAACTGCAAACTGACACAATTTGGAAAACAAATTAGCAGCCTTTCAAATGCTTAAAACCGCAATTTTACATCAAAATGCATCACCAACAAAACCAAACTCAGATGTCCATACAAAATCATGCCCACAAATATTCACAGAAACATTACATGGTATCTGAAAGTAAAAACTACCCTGAACCCTACTGTACTGAATGGATTAATGCAATGATTTTTGTCCTCGCAGTGGTATATGATTCAGCCTTGAAAAATGATGAAACCTACACAAAGGATGAAGTCGCAGAAGAGAAACAAAAATTACATAAAAGTTTCCAGATGCTGAGCTGTAAAGATAACCAACCAGTTCAGGGTACTGGTTGATCTTGCAAAGGACCTGGGTTTAGTTTCCAGCACCTAAAAGGCAGCTCCACAGCCATCTGCAACTCCAGTTCCAGAAATCCAATGCCCTCTTCTAGCTTCCACAAGCAGCAGGCATGCATTTAAATATGCCTGCAAATAAAATGTCCACACATGTAATTAATTAATTAGTTTCATTGTGTTTATTACTATTCCCCTAAATAAAGTCACATTCACAGGTACTAGACCTAAGACACAGATATATCTTTTTTAAAAAACTTTTTTATTACTCTTATTTTTTTTTTTTT